>CM054178.1:115768057-115895557 GCA_028829895.1 Sinotaia quadrata
AACAAGTCAGACAGCAATGTTGAAGAAGCTGGAAGCGGAACATCATTGAAACAGGACTAGCTATAAAAAGATTGGATCAGACAAGACAAACCCGTAGCACTAAAGAACACTGTAGGCCTAGGGCAACAGACCAACCCTTCGTACTTTTTGGTGCCTGACGCAGACCTGGGACAAAAGCAAGCCAAGAGCAAGGTACCGGTGTGTGGTCAACACATGGCGCCCCTGCTTAAGGTAGGGCGCACGCACTGTACTGTATACTAAGCAGCCGGCCGGCAGGCCATATGCGAAAACGGACAGAGTTGAACTAGACAAAGGCGGGTGTATTGAGTATCATTCATTAGCAAAAAGCCACGCGTACCTCAATGAGTTCGTTGTTAGACATACCCAAACTGCACTCACGTCTGTGTATTGCTTTTGTTATCTATTGTCTCTTTCTTTCTTTCTTTGCTTAGGATAAACAATCCCACACTTGTTTCTCTGTAGTCTACTTTTATTTCTCTCTTTTATCAGCGCTAAAATGTTCAATTCTTCTACTGGTTCTGTTGCCTTGGCTTAGAGAATCTTTAAATTCTCACTCGAATGCACTGTCTCGACTCACACGCGTCTGTTTTAATCGCTTTTGTTCCCCCGCCCCCCTCCCAAAGAGAAAAAGAGAAAGAAAAGTAATAAAAATAGCATTGAAAAAAGTAAAATATTTTTTTTTCGAAATGGAGAGATTCAAGCACGTTGCTCTAATCTTGTTAAAAGACACGAATGCTCAACACCATCCGCCTATATCCTCGCCAAACGTTTCTGGGTTAAAAATATATATATGAGGGTCACCGTAGACACTTTCCAGGCTTTCAAAGTAATTTTTTTTCCTGAAAATATTCTGTTAATATATTCAGTGTTTATGTAGAAATAAGGTTATAAATGGATGGTATGCTTTTGAATTTGATATACAGTAAGGCCCAGCTTGCAAGTACAAGACAATAACAATAAATTTTAAGCTGTTCATCCTACATTTTAGATAAAAATATATATGATCATGCGTGAATCAGTCCATAAACTTCATTAACAGTCCACAAATTTGCATCCATTGGTAGCTGAATCCAGTTTGTCATTAGACTCGTTTCTATTTCTAGTCGAGTCCAACTTACTACATTTAACTGAGTTCAGGCTATTTTAGACCCTTCCTACTGAACTCGTGAATATAAGAGTCTAAAACAGTCTGGAATCAATTAAAAGTAGAAAGAGTCCTAAGCAGAATGGAGAGTTAAAGTAGAAAGAGTCTAAAACAGCCTGGACTCAGTTAAATGTAGAATCTAAAATGGAATGGACTCAGTTAAAAGTAGAAAGAGATTAAAACAACCTGAACTTAGTTAACTTCTGTGTCCTATCTGTCTTCATAATCGTTGTACACATATGTAATTCCAGTCTGTCTTTGAACTCATTATAAATACCTGAATCTATTCCAATTTTATATCCCTTGATACTCCAGTATGAATCAAGTCTGACTTTATATCCTTTGATACTCCTGTATGAGTCAAGTCTGACTTTATATCCTTTGATACTCCTGTATGAGTCAAGTCTGACTTTATATCCTTTGATACTCCTTGTATGAGTCAAGTCTGACTTTATATTCTTTAATTTCCTGTATGAGTCAAATCTGACTTTATATTCCTTAATTTCCTGTATGAGTCAAGTCTGACTTTATATTCTTTAATTTCCTGTATGAGTCAAATCTGATTTTATATTTTTTAATTTCCTGTATATGAGTCAAGTCTGACTTTATATTCTTTAATTTCCTGTATGAGTCAAGTCTGACTTTATATTCAGTTCAAGGCTTCATACATGTACATTTGCCTATAGTAAAGTTCATCAGAAGAGTTGTACGATATGAGACATGTAAGCAAATGAGACTTTTGGATATGTGGCAAAGAACAGGAGGTAAAAGAATAGACCGCCGAAACCAAGTTGCGTTAAGGACCTTGATGAATCCGCACATTTTCGAAGCTGTGAAATTGAGCATTCAGAATACGTTCAGTCACCAATAAACTCCTTAAATTATGTTACGCACCTTTCTGCAACTACGTATGACGTAGAAGACTGTCAATGTAGGCGACGATCACTAGTGAACATGATAACACTTTTGATAATAGAAGGTAAAAAGAAAAGCAAACAAATTCTAATATTGCTATACGCTTACAGGTCGTGGACACTGTTACGACCCAAACCAGCACACTAAGTCAGACATGAGGCATCAACCACAATTCACAATAGCACTCCATGCCAAACACCGGATTGCTACCCTTCTCTAAAGTTCCATCACATACCCCCCCACCCCACTCCATCTGACTCTCCCTGGGATACTGAAGACACATTTATCGTCAGGTATAAGGTATAAATAAAGTAAAGTGCTCAACTTGAGACATTCAGTTGGAAAGCTTTAAGCCAATGCTTACAAGACTAATAACGTCTGTAGTAAAACGCCTAATTAAAATAAAAGCTTACACCAATTAAAGATTCAAAGAGAATTGAGGGTGCTGTACGGCGACCCTGGACAAGTACAACACAGCAATAAGTATGTGAGCATCTAAAAGAAATCCTGGAAACCAGGTAATGTGCCAAAAAGAAGCAGCAATAAAAGTTGTTCAGTAATTGTCTCAAGCTTTTCATGATTTATTCGAAGGCGAAATATGTAGGTGAAGATTTTTATTTCCTCCTTACGACGAACCACAGATGTACGTAAGTTGTCTGGTCAATTTAAAACGTGAAATGTGTTTAAGAGTAAAACATTCTTCCGAAAATGATGTAATATCTCTTGGTTCACCTATTCACCTTGTTCCATTCCAACTTACAGCAGCTAGTAAGTAATTTGGCATTCTAGTTTACAGCTAATAGTAATATAGTAAGTAATTAATTCAGCATTCTAGTTTACAGCAAGTAAGTAATTGGCCATTCTAGTCTACAGCAAGTAAGTAACTCAGCATTCTAGTTTACAAGAAATAACTCAGCATTCCTTCTGAAAGTAAATTACCATTACTGATGTAAAATCTCTTATCATCCCTCGGAAAACAGAAAGTTACAACTCCTTAACCATGTATGGAGTCAATGTCATTTATAAACTAACGGACTTTTTCCACAGTTTTTCGATAATTCAGAAACTAATATTGGAATTTGCCATTCGTCTCCCCCCACCCACCAAAAACTCCCCAACCAAACTATCTGCTCCGCTCACACACTAAAATATCTTCCACCCACCCCACCCCAAATCATTCTGCGTTGGGTGGGTGGGTGGGGAGTCTTGGTGGTGGAAACTTTTTGTCCATAGAAACAAGATCGCTGACATCGACGAACATGCCCGCACAACAGCCTCAACTCTCCCCCCTCCCTCACTATCAATATACGTTGAATATGGATCGTTAAAAACTATTTTCTCTCATTTCTGAAAACAGGGTCATTTTTTTTTGTTGGTCTGTTATAGACCACTTGTGGAATTCTGGCTAAACAGTCTTTTGCAACCTTTTCTCTCTGTCACGCTAGGCGAAGTCATCACATTCTATATGTCCAACCCCTAACGCTTCTCTTTCCATTCCTCTGTGCAGAGTGGTGGTCGGCAGTTTTAGAGGAATTAGAATGACGTACCAAGAATTTCACAAATCGTTCGAGACAATATAACTTTCATCAACACTCTCTCATAATAAGTGAAAGTCTGTTCTCTACTGATGCCGCCCTGCTCACTGCCATTCACGACAAATCCCAATTCCTCTTCTCTCTGAGACAGTTTGGATTGATATTTTATTGTTTGGGTTTGTTTGTTGTTTGAAGTCACCATCCTAGTGTCGGTATCGGCTGCTTGGGTCGGAACTCTCCCGAAGCCCACACAGGTTTGAGCGGGGAAGGGTGCAATCGCCCTCTCTGTCTTGTATCAAGGCTGAAGTAAGGTTTACACTTTAGAGTTTAGACTATGACACTCTTTGAACTGCCTCATGAGTCATGACTTACGGCCCACAGATCGCTTCTTTGCGTCTTGCTGTCCGGATAATGACGATAATATCAAGAACACTGATTTTCAACGGTAAACTCGCTCCCTCCTCACTTCTCTTATTTTCACTCAGTCGTGATGATAAAACAGTGCAGAAAAAATATCAGTACTTGTTTTCTCATAGAATACATACACTATTCTATTTTTTTTAATGATCCTTATGAATATACATGGACAAACACACAAGTTTATCTGCTACACCCAAAACAATGCATAACTTGATCTCAATTTGATCCCTCCCCCCCCCTCCCAAGCACGCACACACACAGGCTCACAGAAATTCACACATACACAGCAGCACACACATATACACACGTACACAGCAGCATACACATATACACACGTACACAGCAGCATACACATATACATATAGGCACACACACACACAGCACACACATATACACACGTACACAGCAGCACATACATATACACACATGCACACACACACAGGCACGCACACACACACAGGCACGCACCCACACATGCACGCACACACACACAGGCACGCACACACACAGCACACACATATACACACGTACATAGCAGCACATACATATACACACATGCACACACACACAGGCACATACCAACAAAGGCACGCACACACACACACACACAGGCACGCACACACACAGGCACACACCCATAGGCACACACACACATACTCAGAGGCAAATGCACACAGACACACACTCACATACACACAAACCTTGCATCCCCTACTGTACACTATCACTACAGAGTGAGACATTCTAGACTGCACACAGCTCACTCCTCAGATTTTCGCCAAAGCTGGAAACAAACATAGCTTTTCAAACGGCAAGATTGGGCGCAAACAACTCTCGCGCCTTCGTCTCTACGAAGAAAACTTTCAACATCTAATCGTGCTAAGTTTGGACAAGCACGCTGTCGCTTCACATGAAGAAAAAGCAGCTTATTTTGATTGTAAAAATAAATAAATATTTTATTGCAATGATTCACCTAGTTCACTTCCTATTCAAAAGGTGGTGATAAAAGACAAAGAAAAATAAACATGACGAAGTGATTGTCAGTGCTGCTTTATTTTTTTTTATTTTAAAAAAAATTAACCCTGTATATCTAGGACAAATTCCGAACCCAGGTGACAAACCGAAACGTGTTTCTGAGCATCAAGAAAACCGAAACCCTGTTTCTTAGCATGACAACATAGGGCATTCTACAAGACTGGAACCAGCACAGCAAACGCGCATCCTTTCACCACTTTTCCCAAGCGCTTGTGTATGCATCGTGAACTCTGGTCCAAAGCACTTTGTTTGGGTCTTTTTTTCCCCCTCGGAAACGTGATTCGTTTCTGCCGACAAAACACGAGTACCACGTGCACACATGCTGCCTACTGAGCCGGAAGTCGAACATGTGCTCGGAGCTGTTTTATACATCTTTTCATGGAGTCCTGCTTCCGGCCTACTGGACCGAGAATTTGCCATAATAATGTCACAGACCCGTCGTGATAGAAATCGGCTTCATCGAAAATGGATGTAGTGGGAGAGGAAAAGTAATTAAATTTGACTCGAACTTATTAGCCTCACACTCTGCAGATCAGTCACAATGACGTCATCAATGATTATATGTTTATTTCATCGCTGTCGTCGAACAGGCTCCAGTCTCTTCTTGCACAATCTGGTTGTGTGCGTTGTAAAATATCCGTTTTACGTCTGACGTTCTGGATTCTGTCAGCAAGACAGGAGAACTTAAGGGATGTACGCAAAAATATTTTATTTGATTCTTTCCTGAATTAATTAATGATACAGAATATAGATAGATAATTAGAGGATGGATGGATGGATGGATAGATGGATGGATAGATAATATATCTACACAGTGTGCACAGGATGCTTAGATCTTCGTGTAGTGGTAGTACCATCTACCATAGTACTATCTGAGATCTATGCTTCAAGTTTGTGCCACAGAAATGAGATCCAAGAAAAAGGCGTCACTGGTTATAACGATGAGAACACTTAGATGCAAAATCTCAGAAAGCATCACCATAGACACTGGAACATTCTTCCAGACAAATGTCTACTGTATCCTAGGCAACCATTTAGAATGAGTCGTCCTTTCTTTTGTCATTATGGACGTTGTTCTAGCAAGAAATCAGCTCTAATACAGAAGTTTGGTGTGGGATGGGAGACCAGATATGGCATACCATCAATCAGGTCATATCCATGTCAAACAAGACTTTCAGCACAGGCACAACGTGAAAGTATAGTTCTGTAGATACAATATTTAATTTAATATTTACGTTTCTTGGTTGCTAATTATTTTGTTCAATCATATACGTCACTTCCTTACAATAGCATGTTTGGTAGAGTGTAGGGGTGCGTGCGTGTGTGTATGTGTGCATGCATATGTGTGTGCGTGTGTGTGCATGCGTGTGCGTGTGTGTGTGTGCATTCTTGTTTGTGTATGTGCATTCTTGTGTGTGTATGTGCATGCAATGTTTTTGTGTGTGCCTGTGTGTGTGTGATTTCAATACTTTGTTTGGCACATGGTAGAGTTGTGGATGTGTATGACCTTTAATATTTTGTTTTGCACAGTGTGTGTGTGTGTGCGTGCGTGCGTGCTTGACTTTCAATACTTTGTTTGGCAGAGGGTATGTGTGTGTGTGTGTGTGTGTGTGTGTGTGTGTTCAATATTTTGTTTGGCACATGGTAAAATTGTGTATGTGTGTGATTTCAATATTTTGTTTGATACTGTGTGCGTGTGTGTATGTGCGTGCGTGCGCGTAAAAGAGAGAGAGAAAACTGCAACCTTCTAGGTAGCAAATACAGAGAGAGAGAGAGAGAAAGAGAGAGAGAAAGAGAGAGAGAAAGAGAGAGAGAGAGAGAGTTGTCACGGTTAGAATATCAGTCAAACAATTTGAAGTGACTTTTCATAACCCACGCGTTAAATGTTCGACATAAAAGAAAAGTTAATATAGCTATAACTATCAGCATAGATCATTAATAAACACCAAAGACCAATAATTCTGGGGAAAAGAGATCTTTAACTAGTTTAAGAGTCAAACGTTCTTGCAAGACGTAAACTGAAATAGATTTGTAAGAGTTAAGACATAAACTAAAAGAGATTTGTAAGACGTAAGCTAAACAAGAGATTTCTAAGACATAAGCTAAAAGAAGATACTTGTAAGACGTATACTTAAAGAGATTTGTAAGATGCAATGCAAAAAGATATGTAAGACGTAAGCTAAAATAGATTGGTAAGACGTAATTTATAAACAAAGATTTGTAAGATGCAGGCTAAGAAAGATGAACAAATAGAAAACAATTAAAAAAAAGTAAAAGAAAGGTTGTCAGGAGAAAACGAACTTTGAGAAATTATCTCTAGGACAGCAAATAGAAATTTTAGCCAAGTTGCTGTCGTCTAGTTTACTAACATATTTTATATATAATGTTCCTTTGCATTAAAGTAGAAACAGAACTCTCTCTCTCTCTCTCTCTCTCTCTCTCTCTCTCTCTCTCTGTATGTGTGCGTGCGTGTGTGTGTGTATCAATGTTCCCTCTAATATTTTTCCTGTGTGAGCGGAACTGGCGGTTGTATGAGCTTGCTACCAAAATTTGTGCACGGAATTTTTAAACTACTGCGCGGCCACGCATAGATAGATAGATAGATAGATAGATTATTAACTTAATAGTTTCTAGAGAGAGAGAGAGAGAGAGAGAGAGCAAAGCAATTGTTTTAACACAGCAAGAAATGCATTGTACTTTACATTGTTTCAGTAGCGGAATGGATATTTCACACCTACTATTACAGTACAACTGTAGAGTCGGCACGTTATCTTCCCTTTATTCTCTCTATTTATTATAATAATTAACACAACCACCACCCCCATTCCGCTCCTACCCTTCACCTTTACCACTTGAGTCAATAATAATAATAACAGGAATCATTCATCAAAAGTTCTATCAGATAATCTGAAATGCGTAGATAAAACTAATGAGAAAATCGCTGTTAGTACGTCTCTGTCTCTACATTTTGCTTTCATTAACCGTCAAGATTAATTCTCTGCATTAAAATGTCATTTTTTTCTCCAGGAAGATCAAAGACTAGCGATCAAAGACGACATCTGACACCCAACAGGTGAAAATCAACAAACGCGATTGCTTAAAAGAGACCTGATGTTAGTGCCAAAACACGCGCCACGCATTCCACTAGCGGAAAGGATGGAATGTTAGTCAGTGGCTGAGCCAGAAGTTATGGTGTATTTTTTAGCTAGTGGCTGAGCCAGAAGTTATGGTGTATTTTTTAGCTAGTGGCTGAGCCAATTGCGATGGTGCATTAATCGATGATAGATATATATAGAGAGAGTTGGTGGTGAATTAATCGGTGGTAGAGATAGAGTTGGTGGTGCGTTAATCGGTGGTAGAGATAGGGTTGGTGGTGCGTTAATCGGTGGTAGAGATAGAGTTGGTGGTGAATTAATCGGTGGTAGAGATAGAGTTGGTGGTGCGTTGATCGGTGGTAGAGATAGCTGTGGTGGTGATAGAGAAGGTGGTGGTGCGTTAGTCTATAGATCAGATAGTGGTGTGGTGCATTAGTCAACGGCAGCTACACTTGTGATGTTGCATTATTCACTGGCACATCTAGAGGTGGTGATGTTGCATTATTCACTGGCACATCTAGAGGTGGTGATGATGAATTATTCACTGGCACATCTAGAGGTGGTGATGTTGCATCAGTCAAGGGCAGAGCGAAAGAGGAAGGTGAATCTGTCCATAGTAAAAACACAAGTGATGGAACGTTAATCATTGGTCAGCTGCAATGACGCTTTATATCAGTTATGGAACCAGACGCACGGTGCATTATTCAGTGTGCAGCAGCTCTGGTGTTCCACTGTCAATGGCAGTCAGAGGTAACTGTCCCTTAGCAGCACAAGTATAGAAAATAGTCGACCACTTTTGTGTTGTACGCACAGTATATAAACCACTGATTTGGATATGAGCGATAACTTTGCAGAATAATTTACGACAGGGACCTCGATTTTATATAAATATCAAAACAATTTTGGGGACTTAATGACAAAGCACTAATAGTTCAAGCAACTGAGCAAAAACTACCATTATTTCTTTTCCAGCACAACGCATTAGGAATCCATAGCACATAAAATAAAGTAGATATTATAATCAGTATAAAAAGACAACAAAATCCATAGCACATAAAATAAAGTAGATATTATAATCAGTATAAAAAGACAACAAAATCAATAGCACATAAAATAAAGTAGATATTATAATCAGTATAAAAAGACAACAAAATCTATAGCATATAAAATAAAGTAGATATTATAATCAGTATAAAAAGACAACAAAATCTTATAGATCAGCTACACAGAGAAGGGGTGATGATAAAGGACATCTCGTGAGTGATGAATTTAATAAAACGTGAAATCTTAGCAATTAAAAATTTCACAACTGTGGAATGCTTCTAACCGAGATATAAATTCTGTCGTAAAGATTTTCACTTCCTCTCTCCTTGTGTATTTTTCCTTTTCGCTTTCTTTCTCACTTTAGGCATTTGTTCGTGAAAACAACAAAAGTCGGAAGTGAGCACGAAATCTTACATCTTACAGACAAAATGTCGGATTTCTGAGTAAACAATTAGAAATATCTCTCCCTCTCTCGCTCCTCTCGTTCTTCTGTCATTCATGCCAAATGATTAGAAATGTTTTAGTCTTAACATGGTCTGTCTACCTGACAAAATGATTAGAAATGTTTTAGTCTTAACATGTCTGTCTACCTGACAAAATGATTAGAAATGTTTTAGTCTTAACATGTCTGTCTACCTGACAAATGATTAGAAATGTTTTAGTCTTAACATGTCTGTTTACCTGACAAATGAGTCGAAGTGCTTTTGTTTTAGTGTATCTCTGTCTTGAAAACTGACAGATGAGTCGGCTTTATTCCCAAGGTGATGTCACATATTTCAGCTGCGAACTTTGAAAAGTAGAAGTTTTTACAGCACAACCGAAATGTCAGCTATGTCTTTCTTTAAATTTGACAGATGCGTTTTTTTTTTTTTTTTGTCTTACTCCTCCACCCCCACCCCCACCCGTATTTCAAACTTGATAAGTGAGTTAATTGATTTTGTCTTACCACCCACCCCCACTTCAAACTTGTGAAGTGAGTTAAGTGCTTTTGTCTAATTTCCATCCACATCTATTTTTGTTTTAAACCTGACAAGTAAATCGAAGTACGTTTGCCTTAACATGCCTGTTTAAACTTTATAGCCTGCCGAAAGCGTTTCGAGTCACTGATCTTTACACTTACAAATGGACCGGGTAAGTACGCGAGGCCGGCAGACTAGTCGACCTGATACTGAAGGCTTATGTCATTTTGGAGATGGCATTAACAGGGGAGTAAACTCCAGTCATGTATACTTGAATCGCTCTGATGAAGGCGTGTTTGTGGGTTTCCCTCTTAACACACCGTCTGATGCTTTCCACAGGACTGTATACACGGATTTTATGTATTTATAGAGCATTTAACATTCAACTGTGCGTCGGTTTGATTTTAAAAAACAGACGTTTTTAATACAGCAGTAGCTAATGTATATCAGTTAATGTCAGTTAATGTCTACGCATTTATATTTATGGCGTTGCAAAATAACTTACTGATTATCTGTTAAATTGTTGTATTATAGTTCATTATGTGCACCTAAGAGTCAGCTGTATGTCTGTTTGATTGTGTGTTTATTGAATATAACAACACTGGTCGACTGACTGCGAATCTATCTGTCTATCCATCCATCCATCCATCCATCCATCCATCCATCCATCCATCTAACTATCAAATATACCGCAATATATCAGTTTCGTTTCTCAAATTTAGAGTGCAATTAATGGCCAATTTTAATTCGTTTCATTTTATGTTAGCAAATTGCTATCAGCTTATTGTGAGTTTAAAGTTATACATTTGTAGCTAAGCAGTAGCATTTGTTATCTCCACCTGCTCTTAAGTATTTATAGTCCAGTTATAGCCTGACGTACATCAGGTCCAAATTTTACATTTTACGTATTTATTGTACAATAAAAGACTGACGGACATCAGGTCGAACTTATTACATTTTAAATACTTATAGTGCAATAATAGCCTGACGTACATCAGGTCCAACTTATTACATTTTAAATACTTATAGTGCAATAATAGCCTGACGAACATCAGGTCCAACTTATTACATTTTAAATACTTATAGTGCAATAATAGCCTGACGTACATCAGGTCCAACTTATTACATTTTAAATACTTATAGTGCAATAATAGCCTGACGTACATCAGGTCCAACTTATTACATTTTAAATACTTATAGTGCAATAATAGCCAGGCGTACATCAGGTCCAACTTATTACATTTTAAATACTTATTGTGCAATAATAGCCAGACGTACATCAGGTCCAACTTATTACATTTTAAATACTTATAGTGTAATAATAGCCAGACGTACATTAGATCAAAGATAATACATTTTAAGCATTTGTAGTGCAATAATAGCCAGACATGAGTCAGTCCAAATTAATGCATTTTGCCAAAGTGTGTGTGAACACGGTACGAGGCAAAAATATTATTTAAAACTACATAAAACTGAAAAAAATTAATAAAGAATGTATAAATGTTGCCGAATGAAAATTGAAAAAGAAAACAAAAGATAGAACTGAAAAAAATTTCCTGATGGAGAGGAGTTAAATTTAAACTGATACCCCCACCCCAAACTTACAGATATACAACTCTGTTACTGAAAAGGAGATAAAATAAAATTGAACATTAAGTAAGCAGCAAGAAAGGGATATAAAAAATGAACACTAAGTAAGCAACAAGAAATGGAGTAGAAAAAAATGGAACATTAAGTAAGCAACAAGAAAGGGAGATAAAAGAATGGAACATTAAGTAAGCAACAAGAAAACCAAACAACAGCACAGTAAAAGCATTGACATCATAAAAATGTTAGTTTGAATTTGAACATACAAGATGGAACAGCAGCAATTGCAATATGAATGGGTGAAAAGAAACAACATAAAAGTTAATATGTACACACACACACACACACACACACACACACACACACACACACACACACACACACACACAAACACACACACGCACACACACACACACACACGCACACACACACACACACAAATAAAAGGAAACAACATACACATTAATAAGTATGAAAAACAGAACACAAAAAATCTAAACGTAAACACAGCAACTATTTGTTTCAATTTTCAAATAAGAAAAATTTGGAAAAACGCTCTGTTTCAATCAAACGACAATAAGGACAACGAGTAACGACAATTGCTAATAAAAAGACAACTCACACTTGACGGTCCTTCACCACATCCCAGAGAGTCTTCTTCTGCGTCAAAGTTTTCTGAATTTGCTGTGATAAGCTCCTTGCGCCCCGGGCACATGAAAATGACCACCACAAGTGCAAACAACTGCAAGGGTGTGGAGCGACAGCTTAGAGACATCGTGTGTCTGCTCATCCATCAAGGGGAGATTATCCCTTAACCCATCCAAATCTCCCAAAGGTACATACAAAAGGCGCCTTCACAACTTTCGTTATGTTAAGCCTGGATTTGAACTGTTCCAACTCCCAGTCACGTCGTTGAACATCACCTGCTCTTTAACAACGCGGGAGCGCAACAAATAATCTACCTTGCGCCGTTTTCACTCCAGAACAGTGCCCACGATTTAAAAAAAAAAAGTTTAGTAGTTCAGGTAACACAGTTATCTGATGACCACACACTACCCAAATTTGTCTTTCGAGGCCGCCTGTACGACAATATTCCATGCGCGTGTCTCAATCAGCAAACTTATGCATACGATTCTAACAGATTACAGCACTGCGGCTTGCGACAGTCTAAGTAAGAAGTCTTTAAATACACCCACTGGATTATTCCAGGCGCCGTCTGATCAGTCACGCCCGTGAAGCGCACCACAGAATTTAGGTCGTCCTGGCAGCAATCTCCTTTCACACTAGTTCAGACCCCGGCCCTTGTATTGACTTGCTTAGTGTGGTCCAGGAAGATAGCTTCCCTGCTGGGCACTGGCCCGCGTGACATTCACTGCTGAGACTGGCCCTTGAAGAGAGGTTTCCTGCTGGGGACTGGCCCTCGAAGACAGCTTCCCTTATGCTCCTGCACCATCTCTGAGCACAATTGGAATGTTACAATGTTACAATGTTACAATTACTTCTGTAATCGTGTTCTCGTGCGCGCGTAAACATGTGTGTTGTGTGCGCGTGTATTCTCAGTGAGTCATTGTGTTAAGCTATACATGTTACAATAAACACAGCCAGATTGAATAGTATATTAATAGTACATTAAATGACTTCGATGTTACTATTTATGCACTGCGTTTTGTTTCTCTTTCGTCTTTTAAAAGAAATTTCAAACATTTATCGACGAATTAACGCAAAACTGACGAATGGGAAATGTTAAAAATTGTAAACGCAAATAGATTGCTAGAGTAACTCGTGAATATCTGTCATTAGGTTGACCTAATTTACTTTACGATCAAGGCTGCTGAATTTAGGCGAATCTGCACGCAGATCATTAGGGCCAACGTTAAAGCAAACAAACAACACCCCCCACCCTGTCGTTTATTTGCCTAGTTTTTAATTTTCTTTTACTATTAAAAAAGAAAAGTGTGCATTATAATTTTTAAGCATTTATTTGCATAAATAGAAATGTATTTTATTTTTAACGGTAGGTGTTTTTTAATTTTATAAAAATACTCTTTTCAAAATGGTTCGCTTTAATATAATCGATTTAAAATCAACAAAGCGTGAAGTATATTCAACACGTCTATTTAGCTATATATATATATATACAAAAGGTAGAAACAGTGTCAAGTCCTAGCCTTCATTCCGTCTTCAGAAACGATAACCCGGACATCCGTGACGCTTCCACCTCTGACGGACCGCACCAAGCTTGAAGCTACCCGGTTCTTGCCCCTTGACCACCTCTAGTACCAGTGCAATACGCGCCGTAGACGGTCGCGGTGAAGAGTGAGGTGGTTAGTAAGTGCGAGAGTGGAAAGGGTGGGGGAGGAGAGAGAAGTGTGGGGTGCTGCACATTTCGGCCTGTCCATCTTTCTTCCCACTCTCTCGGTGTGGAAGCCCGCTGCTGTGCAATTTAAGCCCCGCCTTGATTTGGCGTGGTCGTACGCACACCAATTTCTAATTAATGCTAGGTGGTTTTCTACCTCATTCACCCACCACCACCACCACCCGCCTCCCAACGCCTTACAGCCTTCCCTTTCTTTGAAAACCTTTCACTCCTTTCTCCGATTTTTCATCGATTCAGGGGATGGGGTGGGGGTGGGGGAATTCCATACATTAGGCTAAGTGCAGTTCTCGTCAGCGCGGCACATAATATCACTTGTCAGTCGCTAGCAGAAAGTTACAAGTTTTCCTCGGCTCGAACATTCAAACAATTTGCCTTTGTAAATTATCCAACAAACCGAAACAAATATTGCAAAACAAAGTATAAGACACCCCCACCCCCCTTCCACGGATTATTGCTAAAGGCATTCCTAGCACCACACCACTACACTTGTTATTTTATTTAACTGTTTTCACTTCAAGGATGAAATTATACTAATCTCTTTAGGTTTCGTTAATATAAAAGACGTGAACTTACCAGAAAAACTAATTACTTCGAAGAATTTATTTATTATATTTAAATGACGCTTCTTTTACTGTTCGTCACTGATTATATTTAAATGACGCTTCTTTTACTGTTCGTCACTGATTATATTTAAATGACGCTTCTTTTACTGTTTGTCACTGATTATATTTAAATGACGCTTCTTTTACTGTTCGTCACTGATTATATTTAAATGACGCTTCTTTTACTGTTCGTCACTGATTATATTTAAATGACGCTTCTTTTACTGTTCGTCACTGATTATATTTAAATGACGCTTCTTTTACTGTTCGTCACTGATTATATTTAAATGACGCTTCTTTTACTGTTTGTCACTGATTATATTTAAATGACGCTTCTTTTACTGTTCGTCACTGATTATATTTAAATGACGCTTCTTTTCCTGTTCGTCACTGATTATATTTAAATGACGCTTCTTTTCCTGTTCGTCACTGATTATATTTAAATGACGCTTCTTTTCCTGTTCGTCACTGATTTCGAGAATTAAGAGATTAAACTTATTCTCTTAGCTTTGATTATTTAATTTTATTGGCTGGTAACTCGATGTTCAAAAAACCCAAACAAGTTGTTAATTAATGGTTTGAATAAGAATGCATTAAGCATTTGTAACAAATAAGTTGTAATTAATGGTTTGAATAAAAATGCATTAAGCATTTGTAACCAACAAGTAATAAGGAATATATAAATAGTTTTATAACATGAATTTGGTCAATTAAAACTTCGTCTCTCCTTGAAGTTCTCATTATAGAATTAATGGAAAAGATGTTAAATTTTATCAATGATAAATCAATATTTAATACAGCATCAAAAATAAATTTTGAATTAATTTACGTTTAAATTATACGAAAGAAATAGATTTTCAACTATGTTAGGTCGATTTCATTTAAAGAATTGTCAAAATAAAACTTTGCGTAAACGTTAAGTACCTAACGTTTGTTGAAAATAATGGATATATATATATAACTATCAAATGAAACTCTAAAAACAAAAGTAGAATAATATCGCAATAATATCTGCAGTAATTTCGCTTACTTTATTTATTTAAGGGTTGGCACATAGCATTAACGCCCGGCAACTGCGTTATGATTATTGGCTGGTAACTCCAGTGGTACGCCATTGGAATGCTACGACAAAAAAGAACGTAGTCTCGCATGTAACGTTGACGAAAGCTTAACCACGGGTGTACTTTCTTTTGAACTTAAAACAGAATTCCAATTAGGTGAAGAATGAACACTTGTGTTTGACTTCCTGGGTTTTTTTAAATTTTATATTTGACATTACTCATTGTAACACACTGTCCCTGAAAATGCTGTAACAGTGATGATGTACGTCGTAGTGACGGGATAATCAGACATTATGTCATGTTACTTAATTTTATGGAAAAAAATGTGCCATTAACTTTCAAAATTCGTATGTTTTGCTTGAGAGTGGTATCAAATTTATTTCTTTTTCTTTTAGCATTTAATCCATTAATATGTCCAGATCTTGGGTTTGCCGTTAATATATTTCACTCGAAAACCTGCTTCCGTTCATAACTTTCATTCGCATAGCACTGCTTCCGTTCATAACTTTCATTCGCGTAGCACTGTTTCCAATCATAACTTTCATTCGCGTAGCATTGCTTCCGTTCATAACTTTCATTCGCATAGCACTGCTTCCGTTCATAACTTTCATTCGCATAGCACTGCTTCCGTTCATAACTTTCATTCGCATAGCACTGCTTCCGTTCATAACTTTCATTCGCGTAGCACTGCTTCCGTTCATAACTTTCATTCGCGTAGCACTGCTTCCATTCATAACTTTAAGTCGCGTAGCACTGCTTCCATTCGTTCTAAAAGGAACTACAAAAACTGAAACTCTTGACTGGTGATCGACAGAATTAGAAACTTTTGTTACACGCCTGAAGAACGTAACACTCTTGGATGAACTTTTCAATAGATTCGGCACTCTTTGGCTGACTGGCATACAGAACTCGACTGTTTTACTGTCATTGACTGGTCAATATAGCTCGGCACTCTTTGGCTGACTGGCCCACAGAACTCGACACTGTCAATGACTTGTCAGTATAGCTCGGCATGCTTTGGCTGACTGGCCCACAGAACTCGACACCATATTACTGTCATTGACTGGTCAGTACAGCTTGGCACTTTTTAATACTTTGCTTAGAGCAATAGGCACCTTTTGACTATTGGGTCAAATAGAAATTGGCGCTCTTTGACTATGTGTCTTAACTAGGTGCCTAGTTAAGTCACATAGTTATAGAGCTCCAAGTTTGATTGCTTGGTCGATAGAACTTAGCACTCTTTGACTAGCTGACTTACAGAACTAGGTACCGTTTGACTGGTCGACAGAACTCAGTCACCTTGACGAACAAGATGTCAGAAGTCATAACCTTTAGAGTTTAGACTGAATGGTCGGCAGATTTTGACACTCTGTATCATTTGATTCTCGTGTCGTGAAGCTACATTATTGTACAGGCATTAAAACAATTAATAATAATTAAGTAGAATAATTGTCTCTCGAATTTCAAACTGATCTACTTCTTAAGTAATGCACTGAGGGTAACGTAGTGTCAACCATATCATCTATCATATCATCAGCTCAGCGAAATCAAATACTACGATTAAAAAGATAAAGGGAAAAAATGGAAATAGATAAAAAGAGAATAAAAGAAAAGAGAGGCAGAAAGATAAACTAGAGTAGAGAATGAATAAGTAAAAGAAAAGATACTATAAAGATAACTGGAGAAAGAATGTGAGAGAGAAAGAAAAAAGGTAAAACATATTTAGAAATGAAGAGAGAGAACAAAAGTAAGAGTAAAAAATATAATGAAGGAGAAAGAGAAAGAAATAAGAGCAAAAAAGAAGAAAAAAGAGAGTAAGAGATAAAGGAAAAGATACATTATAGAAAGAAAGAGAAATTAAAAAGTGAAAGAGAAGGAAAGAGGAAAAGAATGGATAATGTGTATTAATGATTAAAGTCACCCATCACTCTCGTCGCTATTTCTACTTTCATTAACACCTACACATAAAAGGAAGAAGAAAAATGATTTATCTCACCCCCAAATGTCCGCCGAATCTGTAGGCTTTATATATATATATTTTTTAAATCCCAACAAAATTTTTAGTAAACTCCCCGACGTTCAGTGCGTGTGTACTTATCAGCACCAAGCCACAATGGTTTAAGTGACAACCTCAATTTAGGTCCTAGGGCCATCGTGGGCCTTTTCTCGTCCCTGGTGTTTTTGCCTGGGCGCCAAAAGTCAGTGGTCACTCTCGGCACCCTAAATTCCTGGTCCAACGCCCTCTCGGCCCTAGACTGCGTGGCCACTTTGACTAATTGCACCAGCTTTTGAGGGTCACTCCTTTAAGTTCCGGTCGGGCAAACTCACAGCACGGTCAAATGCACGCGCACGTCAGTAGCAACCCGACGCTGCTGTCGTCTTCAACTGATGTTGAGTGAAATAACTGTAAGTGTTCCATGTAAAATCGCGCGCCACCCCAACAGCTATTGCTCGGCAGTTTCCTCTCTCTCTCTCTGACAGCACCTATTGTAACTGGATAGTACATTTACGTACAATTATATGTACACTAATAATAGTGATATATATCGTTGCACAAGTGGGCAATAACTCTTTCGTCTTTCCCCTCCCCACCTCTTTCCAGTGGCAGTAGAATTCGTGTCCCGTTGCACAAACTGCGATTCTTTATTACACTGACAAAAGTAGAACAACAGCATGTCAAGGATGCGAGAAAAATGCACTTTGAAGTGCTGCAGAAACAAAAATAACCAAACTTTCTACGGGGAAAGAGTGAACTAAATCTGGCTTTAGGTAACTGGCTAACACCGACCATAAGTGGCTATGGTGACACCTCGTCTAAACTATTGTTTAGCCCATTTCTTACGGCTCTCATCTAAGTCAGGAGCTCTCGTCTTCCCGTCTATCACTGTTCGCGCACCGCCATCGCAGAACTATCGTTATCAAGGTAAAAATTAAAACTTATATATACTTAACACGCGTAATACACTTGCAGCGAGAGTCAGACGACCACGCAACGAGTCGGGCTCGATGCACAACTTATGTTTACTTCTGTCTGCATAGCTGTTGGAGTGTGTGATCTTTTGTAAGCCATTGAGCAGCACCGTCCGTGTAGCCAAACTGTCGTCGCCACCACCACCACCGCCAACAACACAGTCGACGTTGGCGCATAGATCGAGTCGAGTAGAACCGTTGGGTAAAGGTATCAGAGAACTCCGCCATCACGTAGTGAGAATTGTCATCATGGCACATCCATCGCAGACCAAGAACGAATAAATACTTCTGTCCGATTGCTCATATCCACCGGATTCTTTTTGTTTTTTTCCTCTTCTCGTTCTCTACACTCGTTTCCCCCCAGCCGTCGACTGACTTGCCCACCTGACAGAAAACCCTCACTAACTTAAAGGGGCTCTTGTCAGTCCATTGCGTTCGGGCCGCTCTCGGCACGCGAGGAGTGATTGTTGCAGGAAGACATTTCAAGTTCGGAAGTTTTCTCTCTTGCTTTTTCTTTTCCCTTTTGCCCGCCACTCAGGGTCGGCCAAAGAAGATAATGCAGGACGAACTTATTTTTAAAACTTGACGTACATGTATTCCAAACTGCGCCGACAGACAGGCAAACACCGCCAGATATACGAATACTACTATTACTACACACAGACACACTTATACACAGTACCATTTTGCCGGGTATGCACACACTTACACACACACACACACACACACACTAAACATACACACGTACACACATCACCAAACATACATTCGCATGCACACCACCAGACATAAACATTCATACACTCTAACAGAGACACACGCTTGTTGCAACTACTAACATACAAACGCCGTTTCACACTCAGAGGCACGCCTGCAATCCGACTTATGCAGAAGCATGGACAGCACTTGTACGTATACATTCATACACGCACGGCATCGTATGCATGCGCGCACACACATTTGATTTACATGTGTTTAATTTATACTTATCTGCAGTTATAATTGAACTTTAATACGCTCGCCCGTACGCATGCATTCAGTTAGGGCCAGTTGATATAAGAATTATTATGAAATCTTTTCAAAATATACAGAGTAACCACAACGCAAATGTGCACACTTGTACACGTATATTAAATAATTGCAAGTATACGCTTTAAAATAACTTTGCGGCGACCCCCCCACACGCGCACACACACACATACATAAATATTAGTATATCAGTCTATCCACATATACAAACACACAGATACACACACACACAAACACACACACACACACACACACACACACTTACACACGCTCACGGTGCGCGAACGTCTGATATCGCTTCAGGGGAGTGAACCGGGTTGGGATCGGTTTTTGCGGCTTTTGCAGGGTTGAGTGTAAATGTTGACCCCTGACCCCGCTTAGTGGGAGTTTACCTTCCGTCAGCCCGGGCGGTGCGGTTGTGGAGAAGCGAGGTGTGATGTGCCTGTCAAGTGTTGGTACGTGTGTGAGCGAGACAGCGAGAAGAATATTCACAAAGCATACAAAGAAAGCGAAGTGTTGGTAACTGCGTTGCAACACAGCGAGAGACAGGACTTCAAGTCTGACTAGCTGTGCAGAGAGAGAGAGAAAGGGGGTTGGGGAGAGAAAATAGTCCAGTAAAAAGGGTGTCGGTGGGTGCTTGTATTCTTTAGAATTACGTATTACATGTATTTGCAGCAATAGCAGTGGAGCAGCTTCAGTATCTGCTCCTTATTTTCAAAGTGTGTTACACTGAGTTGTCCAGTCAGTGAGTAGTGCTCATGCAATCTGCTTCCTGGGCTCAATCGTCGTGCGACTTGTTTGTGGATGTAACATTGACACTGAGAGCAAGCAAAACCAGTATGTTGTATCGGGCCAGACAAGTGATCAGAGGGCGTGCACCTCGCAACATTGTTCACTAGCGCCATTTTGATACATTCCAACAACTTTCGATTTTCATTTTTACAAATCAATACAGGGTATATATCGATCGTTACATGTCATTTACCACCACCATCACCACCTCCACACTCACAGAGAACATTGCTACACTGGTTGTTAAATCAGCTCAGTCTTGAAATGGCGCCATTTGTTTTCTCTTATTGACTTACAGACTCGTGAGATCGTCTGCATTTCTTGGAATTTTGCTAAAAGTCATGTCCCACTGTTTCTTACTTTCGCAACATCACCACCACCACCATCCCCAGCAAAAACACGTTATCTGCTAAGAAATCTGAACAAGAACTTAAGCACATTACCAGAGAAGGGGTGGGTAAAGGATTTATTATCTTGTACTTTTATGCAATCGAAATCAATGAAAATCGATGTAGGATGAGATTGTGCAAACTGTTCACTGCACAAAATTTGTCTTTAATGCCGGAAAGCCCCACAGACTCGTAGGCCTACATACACTGCGTGACATGTGTCTTTAATGCCGGATAGCCCCACAGACTCGTAGGCCTACATACACTGCGTGATTTGTGTCTTTAATGCCGGAGAGCCCCAGAGACTCGTAGGCTTACATACACTGCGTGAAATGTGTCTTTAATTCCGGTGAGACCCAAAAGAATAAAATAGGCGACCAGTTGCAAGCGAAATCACTCGTTCATTGTTGGGATATATATTGACAGCGCGGCCGTAAATATTTTCAGCTGAGGTTCTTTTCAGGATTAGTATTTATTGCAATTTTATTGTATAGTATTTATTGTCACTGAACTATTGAGTGAGACAGTGCAAGGGCGTTTGGCATTGTATACGTGTGTGTGTGTGTGTGTGTGTGTGTGTGTGTGCATGAGTATGTATGTGCGTGTTTGTGACTGTTTTCGAGAGTAATTAAGTACGTGTGTACGCAAGTATGTTTATAGGTGCCTAATTGTGTGTGTGTGTGTGTGTGTGTGTGTGTGAATGTATGTGCGTGTTGTGCGAAATACTGTGTACAGGACAAACAGGGTACAGTCGCCATGACTCTTGGATGGGACCAACTGGCGTAGTAGATATTGGCCGGAAGTATGTCACTGCTTTCCAAAATGTCCTGACCAAGCTCAAGCTTCAACATACGTACAATGCTACTTGGACATATAAAACAAAACTCAGAAAAAACCTCCCCCCCCCCCTCATACACACATACACAATGGAAAGATAACAGAATAAACACAATGCCACCAAAGCCTAGACTGACAGGAAGCATTTATTTAATTAGGGCAAAACATCTAGATTCTATATATCATAACCTGCTTAAAGCATACAAAGATGCGCTAAAAATAGAGAGACAAACGGTATATAATTGGCTTTTAAAAAAGGGGGAAAAAACTAGAATTTTGCGTGATGAAAGCATGCAAACATGCACTAAAAATAGACAAGCGATATATATAATTGGCTTTTAAAAAAATCTAGACTTATAGAAAACATGCAAACATGCACTAAAAATAGACAAACGGCACTAAAGTGGCTCAAAATATCTAGATGCTATAGATCATGTAGTGAAAGTATGCAAACGTGTTCTAAAAATAGACAAGCGGTATTAAAGTGGCTCAAAACTTCATGGTCTGCTGAAAAAAGGCAAGCACACGCTAAAAACAGGCGAAAAACGGGATGTGTTTAACTAGCTGGAAAAAAAAGCTTTGCATCTATAGCGCTTGTACTCTAGTCCGTAAATAAACGGTATCTATTGGCGCGAGCCAATCTTGTTAGAAATGTTTATGTCAAGGAAGCTGGCAAGCGGTATCTCATTAGCTCAGAACTTTTTTTTCTTTTTGCGCTTGTATTCGTGCGTTGCAAATGGACCTATATGTTCAACAAAGCTTTCAATAAACTGTATAGGCAACGAAGAACCAAATGGACTCTGTATTAACCAAAAGTTGTAAATGGACCTATATGTTCAACAAAGCTTTCAATAAACTGTATAGGCAACGAAGAACCAAATGGACTCTGTATTAACCAAAAGTTGTAAATAGACCTGTGCATTCAACTAAGATTTGAATAGGCTTTGTAGTTAATAAAGTTACAAACATATCTATGTAATCACCAAAAACTGTAATTACATTTGTGTATTTATCAAAAGTTAATAGACCAGTGTAATCACTACTATGTGTAATTACACTTATGTGGTAGATCTGTGTAATCATCACAAACCGTAATTATGCTTGTGTAGTCACCAATAGCTAATAAACTTTGTAGTCACCATAAACTGACTTACACTAGCGTAATCACCAAAAGCTAATAAACCATGTAATCACCAAAAACTGAATTACACTATTGTAATCACCAAGAGCTAATAGACTATGTAATTGGTAAATGCTACATATAGATGTATGTATTCAAAAGATGTAACTAGACCTATGTATTTACCCAAACTGCAAAGAGACTCATCTACTAACAAAATGCTTTAATTAGATCTAGGTCACCATTAAAAGCTGCATATAGATCTACATAATCACCCAAACTTGCAAAGAGACTCATCTACTAACACAATGATTTAATTAGATCTAGGTCACCATTAAAAGCTGCAGATAGATCTACATAATCACCCAAACTGCAAAGAGACTCATCTACGAACACAAAGCTTTAAATTAGATTTGGGCCATCATTAAAAGGTGCAGACAGATCTAGGTAATCACCCAAACTGCAAACAAACTCATTTGCTGGTAAAAAAAAAAAAAAAAGATCTAATTAGATCTATGTATTCACCGTAAACTGCAAATAGATGCTATTCATTCACCACAAGTTGCAAGCAGAAAGATACTAATATACCCACATGCTTAACGAAGCTGCAAAATAGACCGATGTATAGATTATTCAACTAAAACTGTAAATAGACGTACCTATGTTTAGCACATTAAAATGTAGAACTTAAAATAATGATTTAGCGAATGAAATATAAGCACGACTCACTCGTTAAATTAATGACCTTGAAATATTTTAGTGAGCAATTCAAAGTGATCTGCCGCTCCACAAGACTGAAGCATTTTCTAGCAGGTATTGAGAATGGGGTGAGTTGCAGGTAGATGTTTTGTATGGGTGGCGGAGGTGGGAAAGCCTGCTTGAAAATAACACTTACATAAACCAACACGGAAATTGCTCTTCATAAAAAGCAAATATATTTTTTTAATCGATTAGATCACGACTGTCTGCAATGATAAATGAATATAGAAGAAATGTGAATTTATATTTGTGTGTGTGTATGTGTGTGTCTGTGTGTCTTTGTTCATTCAACATGCTTGTGCTGGTGTGTTGTGCTTTTAAAAATATAATTCATGTAAATTGTGAGAATGAAATGAAGTTAAAAATTTAGTGAATTAATTCTCCAACTAAATAATGCACGTAACGCCACCTTTAAATACTTGTAAAGCATGAGGACGAGAAACCTCAATCAATCCTCAGTGCCTCCTTTAATAACAATATTATTACCTGCACTAACGTTTAACTGGATTCTAAGCATCTCTGTCAATATATGTTCTACTCGCTACAGAAATCACAAGTACTGGTCTGGCCTGCCTCTGCATCATCCCTTTCCTTGGAAATGAAACACAGACAGAAACGAAACTCAGGCAGAAACCAAACACAGTAAGAAACGAAAGACAGACAGAAACCAAACACAGTAAGAAACGAAAGACAGACAGAAACCAAACACAGTAAGAAACGAAAGACAGACAGAAACCAAACACAGTAAGAAACGAAAGACAGACAGAAACCAAACACAGTAAGAAACGAAAGACAGACAGAAACCAAACACAGTAAGAAACGAAACACAGACAGAAACCAAACACAGTAAGAAACGAAACACAGACAGAAACGAAACACACTATGAAACGAAAGACAGAAGGAAATGAACAAAACGAAAAGATCAAATGAAATTACAAGATGCAAATAAACGAAATTTAGAGGGAAACGAAAGGGAAAATAAGTTCAAAGTGGGAGGAAGCAACAAAAGCAAAATGTTTGAGTAGGGGGTGGGGGGGGGATAGATATAAACATTTAAAGAAATATATGTAGATGGAAGCTAAAAGAAACTTTTGACAGAAATAAAGAAAAGAAAGAAAAAAGTGCAAGATAAAAAGAAATGAAAAATAGAAAGAAAGCAAGATTGAAAGAAATGCAGAAATGAAAGATAGAGAAAAATGCAAGATAGAAAGAAATCAATAAGACAGTAAAGAAAGAAGTAAAAGATAGAAAGTAATGAAAGATGAAAAGAAAGTAAAGATAGAAAGAAATGAAAGATACAGTGACAGATTAAAGCATAAGTGGGACTCTTCACCATCATAGAGGAATGAATTAAAGTGCTTGGCCTCAAAACCACTCATCATTGATAATCTGTTGCTTATAAACATTTTGACTAATGGGACAGTGCAGGATAAAAAACACACTCATTGGCAGTTTAGTGTATCAAGATATCATTTTTCTTCTTTTATTGTTTCATTATTAAATTTGTGTATCGTATCCCAAATATAGAAGAACATGTAATATGCAGTGAGATGAAAGATATATAGAAAATACTGTAAGAGAAAAAAGACAAAAGAAAAAAGATAGATAGAAATGAAAGATAACAAAAAAAATTATAGTAAATAAATTAAAGATAGATAGAAATGAAAAGAAACAAACAAGATTTTTTTTTTAAAAAAATGAAAGCATAAGGAAAACATATCAACGAAAGGTGAAGAAAGAATTGAACAAAATAAATAAATAAAAAATCTGGAAGAAATATAAAGAAAAGTATACGAGCAAAACAGAATGCAAAGAAACAAACGATTAAAATAAATGACTAATGAATGAAAGACAGAATGCAAAGGAACAAACGATTAAAATAAATGACTAATGAATGAAAGACAGAATGCAAAGGAACAAACGATTAAAATAAATGACTAATGAATGAAAGACAGAATGCAAAGAAACAAACGATTAAAATAAATGACTAATGAATGAAAGACAGAATGCAAAGAAACAAACGATTAAAATAAATGACTAATGAATGAAAGACAGAATGCAAAGGAACAAACGATTAAAATAAATGACTAATGAATGAAAGACAGAATGCAAAGGAACAAACGATTAAAATAAATGACTAATGAATGAAAGACAGAATGCAAAGAAACAAACGATTAAAATAAATGACTAATGAATGAAAGACAGAATGCAAAGGAACAAACGATTAAAATAAATGACTAATGAATGAAAGACAGAATGCAAAGAAACAAACGATTAAAATAAATGACTAATGAATGAAAGACAGAATGCAAAGGAACAAACGATTAAAATAAATGACTAATGAATGAAAGACAGAATGCAAAGAAACAAACGATTAAAATAAATGACTAATGAATGAAAGACAGAATGCAAAGAAACAAACGATTAAAATAAATGACTAATGAATGAAAGACAGAATGCAAAGAAACAAACGATTAAAATAAATGACTAATGAATGAAAGACAGAATGCAAAGAAACAAACGATTAAAATAAATGACTAATGAATGAAAGACAGAATGCAAAGAAACAAACGATTAAAATAAATGACTAATGAATGAAAGACAGAATGCAAAGGAACAAACGATTAAAATAAATGACTAATGAATGAAAGACAGAATGCAAAGAAACAAACGATTAAAATAAATGACTAATGAATGAAAGACAGAATGCAAAGAAACAAACGATTAAAATAAATGACTAATGAATGAAAGACAGAATGCAAAGAAACAAACGATTAAAATAAATGACTAATGAATGAAAGACAGAATGCAAAGAAACAAACGATTAAAATAAATGACTAATGAATGAAAGACAGAATGCAAAGAAACAAACGATTAAAATAAATGACTAATGAATGAAAGACAGAATGCAAAGAAACAAACGATTAAAATAAATGACTAATGAATGAAAGACAGAATGTAAAGGAACAAACGATTAAAATAAATGACTAATGAATGAAAGACAGAATGCAAAGGAACAAACGATTAAAATAAATGACTAATGAATGAAAGACAGAATGCAAAGGAACAAACGATTAAAATAAATGACTAATGAATGAAAGACAGAGCATGAGACTGAAAGTAAGATGAAAAAAAATCAACAACAACCGAGAAGAAAAATAAAAGAAAGAAAATGACTAATGAATGAAAGACAGAGCGTGAATCTGAAAGTAAGATGAAAATAAATTCCCAAAAATAAATAAAAAACAAAAACAAGAAACGAAAGAAAATTGAATGATTGGAAAACAGAAAGAAAATCATATAAAAATAAAATAATGAAGAAAACTACATCAAAAGGAAAATAACAAATAAATGAGGCAGGACAGAATGAGCAAAATAAACAGATTGTTTTAAAAAAAAGATTGAAGGAATAAATAAAGAAATGAATAATTAAGTCATGAAAAAAACTTTTAAAAAATTAATATTAAAGAAACAAAAGCCATACAACTCAAAAGAAAAATCTGCAAGGTACGGAAGCTAGTGAGGTAATATAATAACTATTGAAAAAAGATACGGAAGCTAGTGAGGTAATATAATAACTATGGAAAAAAGGTACGGAAGCTAGTGAGGTAATATAATAACTATGGAAAAAAGATACGGAAGCTAGTGAGGTAATATAATAACTATGGAAAAAAGGTACGGAAGCTAGTGAGGTAATATAATAACTATGGAAAAAAGGTACGGAAGCTAGTGAGATAATATAATAACTATGAAAACAGGGATAAAGAAATGGAAAGGAAAAAGAAACAAGCAAAAGAAAAAAAACTACAAAAAGATGAAAGAAGATATATCGTAAGGTAGTGGCAACTTAATTAGACTTTACTTTCTTGACATCCATTAATGCTCAGAATGTTGAAACAACAAAATAAAAATTGTTCACTTCTCTTACATTATTGTACATCTCAAGTTTTGCAGGCTCTTGCAAATGCATACATATAAATACAATCACTCACTCACACACACACACACACACACACACACACACACACACACACACACACACACACACACACACACACACTTAAAATCTGTAAAAAATATGTACTTTATGCAACATTCACTCTTAAAATCTGTAAATATTATGTACTTTTATGTAACATTCACTCTTAAAATCTGTAAATATTATGTACTTTTATGCAACATTCACTCTTAAAATCTGTAAATATTATGTACTTTTATGCAACATTCACTCTTAAAATCTGTAAATATTATGTACTTTTATGTAACATTCACTCTTAAAATCTGTAAATATTATGTACCCTTATGTAACATTCACTCTTTAAATCTATAAATATATTGTACTTTTATGTAGCATTTACTCTTTAAATCTATAAATATTATGTATTTTTATGTAACATTCACTCTTTAAATCTGTAAATATTATGTACTTTTACGCAACATTCACTCTTTAAATCTGTAAATATTATGTACTTTTATGTAACATTCACTCTTTAAATCTGTAAATATTATGTACTTTTATGTAACATTCACTCTTTAAATCTGTAAATATTATGTACTTTTATGTACAGGTCACTCTTTAAATATTATGTACTTTTCACTGAGTAATTAAATTCGTGTTCTAAGACATTAATCTCCAGAATTATATTTGCTAAAACCTCTCTGGCGTAGCTGAGCCATCACTGCTATAGGCTGTAAAATTCAGTCTGAATGTGGGTTGTATCCCTTTCGTCTGATCAGGCGCAGAGTTTTCTTTCCACACTTTATATTTATAGGGCCGGCAATTACCAGACGCGATACCAGCATCTACACAGGGAGAAGCCTGCCGCATCCTCGGTGCTTGGGGATGCATATCTACCTTGGCTTCAGAGAGTGGTGTGCACAGAAAGAGACACACAAACACAGACAGACAGAGAGGACAAAAAACACGTGTTCATACTTTAACAGCGTTTATTTATGTTTTCAGTCTTGTGACTTATTCAAGATAACATAATGTTACTTGTGTCCACAATGCACATGGTCCTTCAAATCAGGTCTCTGACTCGCGTCTTGACTAGTGAAATCCAGTCAAGGCACTGACCTGACCCCACGCTACAAATAATCAATGACAACTTTGGCTATCAAATGACTGACTTGTATCTGCAGTATAAAGAGACTTTCAAAGGACTGATTTAGGTCCAGAGCAGTCTTTATACTGCACACACAAAAAGTTAGCAGTAACTAGCCATTCTTTCCAGCCTTCGATTTTTAAGCACAGTAATGAGAGTGAGACTTTCTAAACGTTGACTTGTTTCTGAGTTACTGAGAGTGAGACCTTCCAGACATTGACTTGTTTCCGAGTTACTGAGAGTGAGACCTTCCAGACATTGACTTGTTTCCGAGTTATTGAGAGTGAGACCATCCAGACATTGACTTGTTTCTGAGTTACTGAGAGTGAGACCTTCCAGACATTGACTTGTTTCCGAGTTATTGAGAGTGAGACCTTCCAGACATTGACTTGTTTCCGAGTTACTGACAGACGGACATTCAAAGCATCGACTTGTATCCACACTAATGAGGGATTAACATTCCAGGACATTGACTTGTGTCCACACTAATGAGGGATTAACATTCTAGGACATTGACTTGTGTCCACACTAATGAGGGATTAACATTCCAGGACATTGACTTGTGTCCACACTAATGAGGGATTAACATTCTAGGACATTGACTTGTATCCACACTAATGAGGGATTAACATTCCAGGACATTGACTTGTGTCCACACTAATGAGGGATTAACATTCCAGGACATTGACTTGTGTCCACACTAATGAGGGATTAACATTCCAGGACATTGACTTGTGTCCACACTAATGAGGGATTAACATTCCAGGACATTGACTTCTGTCCACAATAACGAGCGATTAACATTCCAGGACATCCAGGACATTGACTTGTGCCCACAATAATGAGTCATACTTTCATCGACTTGTGTAATGAGAGACTTCGGCACTTGTTCACAGTACACGGGCTTTTGGAAGGTGTTAATCAATTGCAAACTGTTCAATTAAATTAAACTTCTATCCCGGACATCAAATATTGTTTTATTCACTTTTGTAAACACAAGATCTAATTGTCTTGCTTTCCCTATTTAAATTAGTTACCCACGATACGTAATAGTTAAACTCACCAGTATTATCAGTTATCCCTGTTATTTGACATGTTACGCCCAACAGTGTTATCAGTATCCATGTTGTTTGACATGTTACGCCCAACAGTGTTATCAGTTATCCGTGTTATTTGACATGTTACGCCCAACACTGTTATCAGTTATCCATGTTATTTGACATGTTACGCCCCAAAGTATTATCATATATCCATGCTGTTTGACATGTTACGCCCAACAGCGTTATCAGTTGTCCATGTTGTTTAACATGTTACGTCCAACATTAGTATCAGTTGTCCATATTATTTGACCTGTCACAGTGTCCAACAATTTTACCAGTTATCCATTAAGTCCACCAGTGTTATCATTTATCTATGATATCTGAGAGCTACGTCCACTGGTATTATCAGATATCCATGATACATGACAGTTAACCCCACCAGTAATATCCAAATCCCACGCAAAGAGAAAACATACAATTTTAAGATTGCACGCACATTTTTACACATTAGCATAATTATTTAAAGCCCAACAATACTTCACCAGCAAACTCAGACTCCCTTGCTCCAAGTTTCCTTTGTGTCTGAAGCTTATGTATAAAATTTCAACAATTTAAATAAATACAAGGGTCACGATTATGATACTTAAATATATATATATGTAACCATGCTGTCTTATGTTATTTCTTGTTGAATACAATTATTGTTGACGACCCTGTGGCGTGACTCGCTTACAAGTTATATGTAGTAGTCTGTCACCTATATTTATTTACTAATCTGGCTGTATGTATCAGGGACCTCGAACTATCTTCTAGAACTATCCACTCTTTTATTCTACATTATCTGTCATTCATCTTTCCAACAGTTGTGGTGAGCCAGAAGGTGTGTTTTGGGGATTAGAAAGTCATACTGACCATTGCAGATCTTAAACCATGCTAGAGAGGCACAAGAAGCATTAAATTAACCAGTCGCCTTCAACTCGATCCCATTACGTTAAACGGACACTAGCGGACATTACTCTTGCTGTCTCTCGTCAACATAGTATATGGTGAACGGATTAAAAATGAGATACAAGTATATTTATTAAATATTTAATTAACCAACGACAACAGACAAAAGAAAGAAAAAAAATGGCACCACTTGGGCATCGACGGGAATGTATAACAAACGCTAACGAAGACCTAAGGGCCGGAAAATTACAGTGACCACTGGCGACTGAAAAACGATTGGAAACGATTGGAAAATTACAGTGATCATTGTTGATCGAAGAAATGAAAACTACATATGTCAGTGTTCCCCAACTATCTCGGTTCAAGCGCTCTTAGTATATCAGTTGTTTGTTTGTTTTTTTTCACGGCGCCCAAAGTCAGAAAACACCTACCAAACTTGTAACATATCGGGGTACCGCGGCGCCCAAAGTTTGGGAAACACTGACCTATGGAATAGAGTCCGGAACCCCAAGGACGTGTCCTGCGGTAAAGATGAAGAGTGTCAAAATCGGCAAACTGATTAATATCAGCAACGCTCTTTAGTAGAAGAATTTTCAGAACTGAGTAGTAGCAACATGCCAGAGGAGTAGACAATTAAATCTTTTACAAAGAGAAATCATACCCACCCAACTCTTAATAGAAGTGTCTGTTTTTAATTGCTTCAAACCGTAAATTAACAACTATTATATAAGTATTATTTAATCTGTTAGTACCGTTAGTGTAGATAAAAAAATCTAATAAACCGAATCTATCTTTAATAGAAGTGTCATGTGGAGTATGATTTTAATAATTTAATATGTGGGGTGTGATTTTAATAAAGTAATATGTGGAGTGTGATTTTTAATAAACTTTGCGATTGGAGAGTTAAGGGAAGGGAAATAAGTCAGCTCTTCATCGCTACGAAAAACGATGTTTCACTCTTGCTGTGTCTCCATCTATCGATGAAAGCGAAACTAAACCAGTTCAGCCATTACCAGTAACGATGTTTCAGTCTTACGTGTGTCTGTATCTGACTGTTGGATGGCTTTGTGTATAATCCAATTTACCGAGAACCCACCCACCATTCTTCGATTAATTATCGGACGGGACTCTTAAGAAAACACGTTGGTTATAATGACTTTATGAAATTGTGGACATTGCTAATTTTATTTGTTGTTTTATTTCATTTATTTACTGTAAAAAGGCAATTCTCAAGTCTACTGCCTTACCACAGAATTGCACTAAAGAATCGACAAAATGAGTACAGTTGTTTATTACAGAATGGGAAAATCTCGACAAAATGAGTACAGTTTATAACAGAATGGGGAAATATCGACAAAATGAGTACAGTTTATCATAGAATGGGAAAATCTCGACAAAATGAGCACAGTTTATCATAGAATGGGAAAATATCGTCAAAATGAGCACAGTTTATCACAGAATGGGAAAAGATCGTCAGCCTTTAAGTTCAAGCTAATTCCACAGGAAAGTAATGATCAATAGCAGTAAATTCTATTCCATTTAACAAAATGGTAAAAATAGACACACAAAACTGAACATTTGAGACAGTTCACCTACAGAATTCAGTGAGACATTTCACGCATTTAGGTGAGACATTTTACTCATTTAGGTGACATAGGTAACTTATTTATGTGAGACATTTCGCTCATTTTTGTGATGCATTTCACTCATTTAGTTGAGACATTTTACTCATTTGGGTGAGGAATTCCACTGAAACTGTTCCTCAGACAGATTAGTGAACTGGGCAGAAAATGCAAGTCAACTAAGTGGATTATTTTGTATTATTTGTGTATTATTTAACTCTTTCAATATTATGAATGAATACTATTCAACGGAGTGTTTCTATTTTAACCCCTCCAATGTCACGAATGAATCTTATTCATCATTAATAGTGTTAGCGATTGTGAATAATCATACTTGGTCATCGAATGTAATGTTGATGATTAAAATCATACTTTATCATCGAATGTAATAGTTTTGACAATGGTTAACATTATAACTGGTCATCGAATTTAATAAGTATTGACGGTGGTTGAAATCACACTTGATTATGGAATTTAATAATGTTGACAATGGTTGAAATCCTTCTTGATTATCGAATTTAATAATGTTGACAATGGTTGAAATCCTTCTTGATTATCGAATTTAATAATGTTGACAATGGTTGAAATCCTTCTTGATTATCGAATTTAATACTTATTGTCGATAGCTTGTCATTCATAATCAGTCGTGGAATTAATAAAGCTAAACGATGGTTGGTAATCCTATTTGGTAATAAAAATTAATGATATATTTGTTAGTCAGCAATCCACAAGCTGAAATATGTTTACTAAAGTGATTGAAGTAATATAACTTTATTCACTCTTCTGTTTTGACATTCTTGCCTTCTGACTTCGATAAGAAACAGACCACTTTGAAATAGAGCAGCCATTCTTTGTAAATTAGAATTAAATATTTAAATAAAAACCAGAAGTGACATGTTAACGATGAAAATCTCCTAAGCCTGTATAATTTACGCTATGTTTTCAGTCTCGACATATTCTGTCACCCTGCTTTCTGGTTTAAAACAAACAGTATACTGCTTTAAAACAAATGACGAACGAAATATCTGAAAATAGAATTAATTATGCCATTAAACTCATCACTGAAAATGTTTTTAAAAGGCTGTGCGCAGAAATAATCGGAAGTGTATATGGTATGAATTTCTCGACACGTACAGACTAATCGTCACGTGAGCAAATCTCGAAAGTTCTGCGAAATGTCGCTTGCCACGTATTCATTCGTTCTTTGCTGCATTTCTGTGCAAAACGAAATGTCTGTCTCGTTGATTGCACCAAACCAGTCATTCTCCACGAATATAGCAAGGTGGTTTGAGACGTGCGGATAATTTGGAGGAGTTGTATGTAGACTCTATTTTTTTCCACCGCCTTCAAATTCTGACGTCACGGTAGGAAATGGCAGGGGAGATAAACAAAGATTGGCTGCGGAAACTCGCACGGAGAATGTAACCAGGTGGACGAGATAAATTTTACGATTCCGCGTTTCTCTCTACACTGATGGTCTACAATTCGTACACAGTCGTTAGATTATCTCTAATGTCTCAGACCTGCACTCAAAAAAACCAGAAATACCGAATATAATTTTGTTTTAAACAACAAAAATAATAATTAAAAAAATCAGCATTAAAAAACCAAAAAAAATGCAAACAAATAAACGGCTCACTTTTCCAATTCTTTCTTTCTTTCTTTCTTTCTTTCTTTCTTTCTTTCTTTCTTTCTTTCTTTCTTTCTTTCTTTCTTTCTTTCTTTCTTTCTTTCTTTCTTTCTTTCTTTCTTTCTTTTTCTTTTTTTTTTCTTTCTTTCTTTCTTTTTTTCTTTCTTAATCTTGTAGATACAATGGTTGCTTGTTTATTCTAAATCAGAAAATATAATTGTAGAAGATGATATAGAAAAACAGAAGAAGAGAAATTTAATCTGGATTGCCTTATTTATTTTTCGTAATTTTTATAATTGATCTGATCAGATTTTAGTGTTAGTGGAAGTCCTGTCATATTTAACTGAATTCACTTCTGTCACTTGGTGAAGGACCATTTCGTCAGCGTCATCGGAAGTCTTCTACATCGCCGCTTTTGTCATCACTGATAATGTTCTTCACAGTTAGGCGTCCAAGAGTGCTTCTGTTATGTCTGAGAAATTTGGTAGGCAACATTCTTCCTTAATGGCTTATACTATCATGCCTGACATGTTTGTTAGATAACGGACTTCTTGAATGTGCTAATTTAAGTCAAACAAGTCACAATATGCCCAGATTGAAATATAACAGGAGTGGGTGTGCAAAAACAAACAAACCTCCTACAATTTTATTCAACTCTCTGTTCCACGTTTACGTCAACATGTCGTAAAACAACGCTAATAAAATCTGGCAAGCAATGTAACTCACAAACGAAAACTCAACATTAAACTTAAAACAGACCGTAAAGGTCTAGGAGACACAACAATGTTAAAGCAAGAAAAATGATAAAGTAATGTAGAGATCAAGCCACAATAACCAAATTTTTAAAATAAAACCGAAAGAAAATGCTCTGACATTAAAGACCAAGTGAAATGGAATCTAGGTAAGCCTCAGATAAGAATAAATCCGTATGAAATGAGTAATTCCCATTCTTCGAATCAAGCTCCAAAATTTAAACTTTCAGAGATTTGTGTAAATGCATTTATTTCGCTACTGAAAATCAATATTTCTGAAAGAAATCAGAGCTCTCGTTCATTTGCGAGACTGACTTCTCGCCATAACATGTGACGTCACGAATGGGAACTAAAATCCTCAAGCGCTGTCGGACATATTGTCTGTCGTGCATTAAACTCGTAATTTGAAAAATTAAACCATGATTAAATACGGCTGCAAAAAAAAAAAATCATGTTTTTACATTTCCCAAAGATAACAAATTACGAAACAAAAATGGATTACAAAGATGTAACGAGAAAACTTTCATCCAAAAGCACATCCGGGGTACTGTGCAGCGAGCATGTCCAAGAAGAAGACTATGAAATGCAAAGTAGACAATCTTTCGGAGGCTGAATTATACATTTAATGAATTATCAAAACAGACACTTCTTGCAGTTATAACTTGATATATCTTGATAAAATGATTATTAATTAACTACCAATTAATCAACTGTCAATGAATATCTGGAATAAATAGATTGTTGATGTTTAATTACTTTGCAATATCTAATTTAATATTTTAAAAATCAACTCAATAAGATGCTTCATATATTAAAGATATAATCAGCAAACAATTATCCTCATCTTTTTATCTGAATTTGTATAAATGCATTTTATTACATCAGCAGTTGATTGTGTGTTAATTGCATCATAATATTTTAATTTAATGTAGAATTACATTTAACACTATTCATAACATAAATGTATATGTCAAATTTTCTTGAATAGATAATTATTTACTTATTTAATTAATTAATACTCTAGCCACTACTAGGATAAACACTGGTCTTTATTTTCTGCTGTTAACTTTAGTTGGAAAGGCCATTAAAATGAATTTGTTATTTATTATTATGCATCTGCCATACGTATTTAGCACAAATGTTTAGTTGAAGTAACTTGTTCATAATTAAATATTTTTATTTACAATTTATGGTTTCATAATACTAATATATATTAGCAAAGTTTACATTTTTGTTGCACTAATTATACCCCGATTAATAAAATGACAACACTGGAAATATTCCCTATAATTCTAGCCATTTTCTTTTTTTAACTGCACCAGAATTTTAGATAAGAAATACACAATAAACTAATAACTGTAATATTACTAAGAACAAATGCATATATATATATATATATATTATATAAGTTTAATATGACTATTCAACTATAAATTAATATAAAACTGGCCATTAATTGTTTTAAAATTAACAATTAATGGCCAGTTTTATATTTACAATACTAAATAAATAAAATAGTAATCAAAACAAAACAAAACACAACACTTATAGTTATACGGACTTTCATACATAAACATGCAAACATAATATATATGGAAAAAAAATACTCTATTAGTAAGTAAAGTAATTAAAAACTACATATATTTATAAAATGAATAATAATCAGTCGTTTAAAAACATGACTACTGCTATTCTCTATATTGTTCTTCATTAGTAAGTAGAGTAATTTAAAATTATATACAGAATGAAAATCACTTGTTTATAACATAACTGTGGCGGAATAAGTTTGCCTATCCTTATTTCAAGACGTAATTGTTATATAAATTGTTAAATTTTCAAAGTGACCCGACCTTGGGCACTCCTTATGATGGTAATTTTTGTAAGTGTCAGAGCTGGAGTAAACAACTCGAGTTGAGAATATGCTAGAAACTTGCTGACACAATCCAAACCACTTCCAACTGGATGAGTAGATTTTCTGAGTAATAGTTTCACTTATTCATATCAAATTCATCCAATGGAGGTGGATCATAAATTTCTTTGTTGCAGAAGTGTTCTATTCTAATAATTTCAATGAACATAACTCGAGTCCAGTCATAAAGGCAATCATTAGCTTATGGTAAGTTAACTGACTGATAAAGGAAGAATAGACTTAGGATATTTCGTATATGTTTGCTATTGAACTATGATTTGAATTGGAGAATGCTTATGTATTTGAACATTTATTTCTATGTTCATTAATTTGACAACGTTGTACACTATACTTGTGAATTTTTGATTGATGCTATATTTCTTATGCTGTGTGTGTGTATTGGGCTAGAGAAATTGTTGCATGATTTGTAAGTTGAGAATGTTTCAAAGAGAGAAAGGAGTTTAGAGATGAAATATGCCTGGAATTTAAAGTGCTAACCAACCCTTTTTTGTTGTCACTTCATGCTACAGTGGGGTGACTACTGTACTGTGCCTGAAAACGTTGGTGTGTGCTTCCAGCATTGTTGTCAACTTATCAGTAAATCGTGTTGCTGTAAGTTAATTCTCATGAATTCCCATTTGAAAACCAATATAGTGGACATTTTTGGCCTGAGTTTGGTGTCGAGAATTCACGAAGATCATTGTGAACATTCCTCATGGTATGCTGAGTAAAAGCACGTGAAACTTCGAGAACATTCCTCGTGATGTGCTTGATAGTGCAAGTGAAATTAAGGACGATTCTCTATGACGTGCTTGGAGAGCTCATTAAAGATTCTGGAACAGTTGTGTAACGTGCCTTTAGTAGGGACGCATGGGACCTTGTCTAAAGGCAATGAATGGCTTGTTGCAAACTGCATTATTGTAAAGCACGTGCTGGTGACATCTGCCATCTTTGAACTGGTTATGTGCATTGACTTTAACTATTTCTCTAAATCTCCACTCTTATTTCTGTGATGATATCCACGAACTTGATTATGTATTTATGCTAATTGATTGCTTATGCCTAAGCTAGGATAAACTGAATGATTGTCTAGCATTAATTGAACATTGTTGTGAAGTGATGTAAATGTCAACGCTCTTTGATTATTTATATTATGTCTGACGTCATTTCTGCTTGTTTTTACCACAAGTACTTGGGTTTGTGTATTTTAGAAACGGGGCAAATCTCGTTCAAGAACTGTTTGACTTAGATTCCATATCACGTGGTCTTTAAAGAAGAGAGAAACGCTCAAGCAACAAAAATAGAGTGACAACAACCAACCAACCAACAACCAACCGACTGACCGACCAACCAACTAGCTAACCAACCAAACCCACAGACAGATAAACAAAGGTGGTGGAGAAGGAATGCGTATATAAACTGGCATGGAAAGAGAGGCCTTATAGGATGTTTTAGAGAACTGCGTTAATGGAAACCTTCAAAGGTCTCAGGCCAGCAGGTGGCAGTCAAGCCAGTAGCTTCTCCACCACAGCATTCTACATGTATATTTTTATTTTCATTTTTGACACCCACACCATCTTGCAGCAATCAATGTCGTATGTGAAGCTAGGGATTCTGATTTCAGATATAGGAGACTAGTGGGGAAAAGAATGAATACATGCAAAAATTTACACACACACACACACACACACACACACACACACACACACACACACACACACACACACACACACACACACTCATTCTCTCTCTCTCACACACACGCTTAAACAAGAAAGTAACCTATGTAGGACACACGTGACCGTATGACGAAAGTGAAAATGTTTTATGCCAGTTGCACGAGCACGCTTGTTAACAGTCATGTGGATTTAGTGTGTTAGCTAGTGTGCTACTGAGAGTGTGCGCTAGTGTCAGTGTGCCTGTTCTATCTATCTATCTATCTATCTATCTATCTATCTATCTATCTATCTATCTATCTATCTATCTATCTATCTATCTATCTATCTATCTATCTATCTATCTATCTATCTGTCTATCTATCTATCTATTCGGAATGTTTATTGGGTCGTGTGGGTGAGTGCAGTTAAATATTATGATGGACTGATAGTAAAACGAACGTGATTCTTAAGAATATATATTTTTAATGCTCCCTTTGATTTATATTATTTTAAAATTAGTGTACTGTTTTCATCTTGTGCAAGATCTATTAGATTTCACTTATTGCCTTGAAAATGTAATGCAAATTAAACGAACGTCAAAATAAAGGTTATAATATGCGATTACTTCAAAAAGAAACTTTAAAGGAATATCATCATAAAATCATGTTTTCAAATTTGTCCCTAAATTTTATGCACTCGGGCAGAGCACAAGAATGCTTTATTTTATTATTGACAAGTTTTCAAATTTATACGCGAACTCAAAGGTTTTGTACTGCACGCAGAATAAGGCTGGAAGTAAAGAAACACGTACAACGCTATTTTAGTCTATGTGCAAAATCAGCATTTTAAAAATCAGTATCAATCAACATTTATTTTTAATGGAAAGATCTTGAGAGAGAGAGAGAGAGAGAGAGAGAGAGAGAGAGAGAGAGAGAGAGAGAGAGAGAGAGAGAGAGAGAGAGAGAGAGAGAGAGAGAGAGAGAGAGATTTAAAAGTAAATTTGACTTAAACAACTCAAGCATTATGAAGGAAAAGAAAATATACCGAGTTTGTCTGAACATGCTTTTTCAAACCAGGTTTACTGAACATATTCTAGTTACAGAGACTGAATTATTTTAGAAGTTACTTATTTAAAATATTTTCTGTTGATTGACCACGAGTGTCTTATTTGAAATGATATTGTATGAATGTAATGTCTTGTATTTTTTGTATTAATCTGACTACACATAGCATATTTATTTATTAGGTGTATACAATTGCTATAGGAACGTATGGTTGTATCTCGTTTTGGTTAAATAATGTTCTTACTCCAATTGCTGGTCTGTTTTACTAATGAATGATTAAACTCTAAAGCTATGTTCAAACACTGAGAATGTTGTTTATTTAATGTTTTAAAACATCATGCATTCTATTTACTCTATAACTGTTTATGTTCAAGTGCTGTGTAGTTTTATTTAATGTTATAAGACATTATGCATGTTAGCGTGTGCAAGATAACATTACTGTCAGGCACTGGGCTATGTGTGAATGCAAAAAAAAAAAAAAAACAAGCTTGTGATACCCAGTGCTGTCATATTTCTGCAGACTGTATCAGATGACTAGTGTACTCAGGTAGAAGAGCATACAACTTTAAGTGGGACTGGACATGATTTACTGTATTTGTTATGCTAGAAGCTTCTTATCCTCAAGGCTAATGCTGGATTTTCTTAAGCTGAATACTTCTTGCATAAGTGTACACAGAAGCTTTGCCCACTTCAGGCTTAAGGCCACAAACTCCCAAACCAGCTTTGTATTGGCTACTATTCTATTTAACCTAGCTACTAGTCACCAATCTTTAGTCAGCAATCCTACTGGGAGTTGGCCTCCGGCTGTTCTAAAATCATCCTATACAGCAGAGAAATGTTGCATATCAGTCCTCTGTAAGACTACAGCTGCTCTAGAATATTCCTTTCCAGCATGTCAATGTCAATTTTTTTTTTTGGGGAGGGGGGGAGGGGGAGAGTACAGACTTTATTGAGCAGACTCTTATCAACCTCTGTTCAGATAAATGCACAAACTTTCTCTATTACATCACTTAGAACATCATTTAAATAAACTTCATAAAGCCAATTCAAACAATGGAAACAAATCACATTGAAACAAACAAACATTTCTTCTTTATATATGAATAGTTTAAACTAAATAGATTTGTTATAAGTTTCACATACTTGATCTCTTGTTTACATTAAGATACTATTTAAGTTTTACATCGTTTATCTTCTATTTGTATCAGAAGATAGTATGAGTTTTACACAACTGATCTTCTATTTAATTCAGAAGACAATTATAGCTTTACATCGTTTATCTTCTATTTGTATCAGAAGATAGTATGAGTTTTACACAACTGATCTTCTATTTAATTCAGAAGACAATTAAAGCTTTACATCGTTTATCTTCTATTTGTATCAGAAGATAGTATGAGTTTTACACAACTGATCTTCTATTTGTATCAGAAGACAATTAAAGCTTTACATCGGTATTTCTAAGTCTGAGTAAAAATCGTGTTTAGTGACACTTTTTTCTCTCATGAATATTGCATTCGCTTAAAATCACATGAAAACCCAGTTAGACTTCTCCTGTTGCTCATTGATTGTAAACTCCCTTTAAATTTAAAATAAGTGATGACATTGTAACGGGGGGAATGGGTGGGGTGAAATGTGCAAAATGAAATACTGACGTTCTTCATTCAGGGTGCTTTTCTTATTTAGAGAGGAATGCACTCACCTTTTGTCAACCTTGTTCACATCGTAAAATCATTTGAAAAAATATTTAAATTGCTGAAGTCATTGTTTTAATATTGGAATAATTGTCCAAAGCTGTCATTACCTACATTCTGAAAGTTTTCATCAAATATTGAAATTCTTTTCCAGATCCTATAATCATTATCACTATTCTGAAATTATTGACCAAATACTGAAAACATTTTTCATATGCCAAATAATTATTCAAATAGTGAAATAAATGTCTGAATGATGAAATAAATATCAAATTACTAAAATCGTTCTAAAACCGCTGAAATCTTTGTCCAAATACTGAAGTAACTTTCATGATCCTGTAATCTTTACCCACATACTAAATCCATTTCCCAAATAGTAACATCATTGTCCAAATACTGAAGTCACTTTCATGATCCTGTAATCTTTATCCACATACTCAAATCATTTCCCAAATAGTAACACCATTGTCCAAATACTAAAATCATTATCTACCTTTTTACTGAAATAATTTATTAGATAGTGGAATTATCACCTGTATATTGAAATTCATTGTCAAGATCCTGGAATTATTACGTATATGCTGAAATAATTGGAATTATCACCTGAATAGTGAAATCATTGACTAGATCCTGAAATTATCACCTGTGCACTGAAATCCTTTACTAGATCCTGAAATTATCAACTGTGCACTGAAATCATTGACCAGATCCTGAAATGTATCACCTGTATACTAAAACTCTTGACTGGATCATGAACTTATTACCTGAATACTAAAATCATTGACTAGACCCTAGAATTATTACCTGTATATTATCATTGACTAGACCCTAGAATTATCAGCTGTATATTAAAATCATTGACTAGATCCTATAATTAGCACCGGTATATTAAAATCATTGACTAGATCCTAGTATTATTACCTGTATATTAAAATCATTGACTATATTCTGAAATTACCATCGTCTTTCAGAATGATTTTCTTGAGAGTGGTCAGAGTTGTTTCGACACTGAATAACTGTCGCGACCGCACATTCGTGTTGATACGATGTCTTGATTACCCCATATATTCAGGGAAAAACCAGTCATAACCCACCCCATCGTCTTTTGCCCCCTGTTATCAAAACCAGTCACGCACGTTGGCAAGGATGATTGTATGTCACCTCTGTGATGAGTAACGTGACCTTGTCAGTCGTGATGCCCCTTCTGAAATCTTGTCAGCGCACCAATAAAAGCAATCTTTTTTTTTCTTTTTTTGGGGGGATGGAATTTATTTCAGGACGAAGCTATCGGATATAGAAATATGTAAGGGAAAAAAGTGTACGTGTGCATATATATGTGAATACTGTGTATATGTGTGTTGGTGTATATGTACCATCAAATTTATTCGTATTTCTGTAATCAAATGTTTTTCAAAAGTTTTCATAATTCCACCTTTTAATTTTGTTTACTTTTCGATACTATTATTCAATTTTCCTCTAAATAGGAGATTCCTATACATTGTAAATATCATATAACATATATTGTGTGTTTTCAAGATTTACTTTATAATTAGAAAGTATTAATGGCAAATTACTATTTTCACCTCGTAAAAATAATCTTTTACGTAAGATTTTCATCAGCCCATTCATTTTTATATATACATAGTCACGGTTAAGAAATGGCCTACAGATTGTAAATGAAAACTTTCATACTGAGAGAGAGTGGACTTGGAAACATTTCATACATTTTTCTATTGATATGTTATACTTGTGCTATGTAAGTTGATTTACTTACTACAAATGTTTGAACTAAGCAGTGCACATGGAGGTCAGTGGGTGAACTTAATGATACGTCATTGGCTTGTAACGTGGGTCTACTAACTTATTCATATTTATTATAGAGATATGTGTCACTGTAGGCTAAATGATCATATTATAAATAAAACGTTCACACACACACACACACACACACACACACACACACACACACAGAGAAGAGAGAGAGAGAGAAAATATGTGTTCGTGGTGAGTCAGAAACTATCCACGAACACCTTTGGAAGTGACGACAAAGATAGAAATGGCTCATAAGAATTTCAATAATTTTAGTCACTTCACCAGTTTTTACTGGTCAACAATTCAGCCAAATTTCACTAGAGGCATCCAGTCCTCCCCCTCCCTCCCAATTTGTTAAACATTTGAATAATACTAATATTTTCATAAATAATGCAAATATAACAATAATTAATAATTTAATGTAAAACATTATCATCATCATCATCGTTGTCGTTATCAAGATTATTATCTTCACCATATCCCATACTTATTTTTTTAAATGGCGAACAGCTGCGATTTGCTAAAATTATAGTGGTCACGTGTTTGACATTTTTCGGTTGTCAGTTGTTTCGCAAGAACGACACATCGCACTGAAAGACGCAACAATCTCGCGATTTACTTCACTTTTTCGTTTTGTGAACGTAAGAAATTTTTACTTTCTCATAAAGAGTGCGGTATTTGTCTCTCTCAGCTTCAGCCTCCTTCAGTTTAATTTCAAGGCGGGCGAAGTCATCGCTCTTGGCGTGAAGGATGGCGTCGAACGACCTTCGCTTGTGTTCGAATTCGCGAAGGTAACGATCCTCAAGGCCGTTCATGCGCTGTTTCAGCTTTTCGTGGTTGGCGACAAGAATTTTCAGTTTGGACAGAAGAGACCCGTCTCCGTCCAGTTGACTGTGTTCGCCATTGCTAGATTCTTGGTGCGTCAAGCTGTGGGCCTCGGTCACCTTGAACTTGGAGGAAGATTTTAGCGGATCTGCTACGGGGTGCTGTGACTCGCCTTTCTTTCTGTCGCCTTTCGTTTGAGGCTTTTCTGCGGCTCCGTCCGGCTTGCGATCTTTCTTGAAAAAGCTGCATCTTGGCTTCTCTGTGTCGGGTTCCTTTTTCTGCTTGTTTTCAGCATCCTGAACTCCCTCCATCTTTTTCACAAACTTGTCAACATCCGGAAAGGCGGGCAGGGTGGCGGTGACCCGGGTCACGTACTGAGCACATTCGTTGTATTCGTCGCATATGGTATCCAAAGAAGCCCGCAGCTTATACAGACTCGCTCTCGTGCCGTCTCCGTCGCTGTGGTCGGCTCTCGGATCATCGTTTCTAAAGACGCCAAACACGGCCTCCAGCTTGCCCATGGCGCGCTCCGCTTCTTCCAGGCCTCTCGATGTAAAGCCGAGTGACTTCTTTCGCAGGTGTTTGCTGCGCAGCTCTGCCCGGTATTTGTCTGTGAGCTTGATCTCCATCAGCGTGTACTCGCTGACCTGCTTCTGCAGCAAGTTGAGGCCCTCCAGCACGGAACTGATAGGATATGGGTTCGTGTCTTCTAATGCTGATTCAGCGATAGGCGCATTTTTGGGCTTACTGGAAGCAAAGAAAAAATTGTTTGGAAGGAAGATGGCTGACCTGAGTTAAACGACGCTAGTCCGGCTGTAGTCTTTACTCTTAGTGCAGAGACATTAAAGGGAAGTAATGAAAAGCATTGATAAAAGTATTACTTTTTTAAAAAAAAATGATTACCTCCCTTAAATAGATTTGAGAAATTATTTGATAAAATCTGCTACGTTAGTGAGTAAAGTTAAGAAATTTTAGTAACATAATCATTAATCATCATCAACCCACATCATCAATAGCAACAACAGCATCGGTCCCCATAAGTCTGTTTTTCAGAGAAACGTAGATGATAAATTTCGAAAAGTTTACATTACTTGTGCAATGTGATAGAGGGAGGAGTCAGAACGTTACAGGTCAGTGCTCCTGTTGTCGGTGGTTAGCAAAGTTAAGGTTCAAACAACAAGCTATGTGTCTGTGGTGCAAAGTGTAGCTTAGTTAAACTGATTTGAAAGCAATTAATTATGTGCGTGTGTGCGCGAGTGTGTCTGTGTGATAAGTGTTTTATTAGATCCAATTTGTCTACGATAAATATGTAACTCTTTTATTTTTGCTGCTAATTAGAAAAACGTTAGGAACTCAGATGTGCAGAACCAAGTTCCCGTATTAATAGTTATCTTATTCTTATTAATAAACACACAAACAAACATAGAGAAGCACGTTAGATAAAATACGAGCAGTAGAACATAAAGATCTCACTGCTGCCTGTCGACTGCATACCTGATGTTGACAGTTCTCTGTTGAATTGAACCAGAGCTAAAGCTGCCATTTCCCTCCCTATTATATCTCCTCTGCTCTCGTAAAAGTGGGAGTTGGCGTTGCCGTGGTGATACCCCGCCAGTGGATTGATGGGATGTGTTAAGAATAGATAATCTTTCCTGAAGTAAGTGACAAACAATACATTTAAAGTTTACATTGCGTAAAGTCACAAGGAATAATCTTCATGTTGATAATCACGTAAATTCAGTTACAATATAAAATTATGATATACAGTTCCGTTTAATGTAAAGTCACCAACAGTCGATTTGATATATATATTATATACACACACTCGTTTGAAGTAAGTCACAATAATAGACTTGGATTTTAGATTTACCCTAAGTCACTCAATTCCAAATGTGATGTTTGCATTCATGCAATGTTAGTCTCAAGCAACAACTGACAATTTTATGGTAGTATAAAGACATTCAATGTTAGTCTCAAGCAACAACTGACGATTTTATGGTAGTATAAAGACATTCATAAACAAAAGACTTGGTTGTTTTACCTTCCTATAACGTCACTCACCACATTCATATAACGTCACTCACCACATTCATATAACGTCACTCACTACATTCATATAACGTCACCCACTACATTCATATAACGTCACTCACCACATTCATATAACGTCACTCACCACATTCATATAACGTCACTCACCACATTCATATAACGTCACTCACCACATTCATATAACGTCACTCACCACATTCATATAACGTCATCTCACAACATTCATATAATGTCACTCACCACATTCATATAACGTCACTCACCACATTCATATAATGTCACTCACCACATTCACATAACGTCACTCACTACATTCATATAACGTCACTCACCACATTCATATAACGTCACTAACCACATTCATATAATGTCACTAACAAAGAATTCACTTGTCATTTATATTCGGTGAGGTCAGTCGCATATTATACATTTCACAGTTTGCTGAATTCAATCAGAAACAAAGGACTTTTAAAAATTACTAACATCCATAATTAGTCACAATTAAAAGACTCGAGATTTGTTCTCTTAATCAGACCAAATATTTACAATACTGAGACGTCCGTGAGAAAATATACTTGACATTGGCATTAGTATGAAATCATGAAGAAGAGAACGGTTTGACTCTGATGTCAGATCAGTGACAATAGACTGACATATCTGTGACAAATATTATCACCCTTTCCTCTATTTGTCATTTTATTTATATCATTTTATTTGTGCATGAACTTTTATATGTTAAAATGTAATGTATTTTTCATTCGTTTTGTTAATGGTAACGTAGCTATATTTGAAGTAGACATGTTCTGCATGCTAAGTGCAGCATTTAGGGAAAGTTAGCATAGGTGTTTTACAGATTCTTTATTGTAAAGAAATGCTTCACTGAAATAGCGTTTGGCAATAAAGGAATTGTTTGCCATCTTTAGAGATCTAAGGGACAGCATCTCCCAAAGTAAGTCCACTTCACGTTGTTATTGTTGACTGGATTGGCTACCACATTAAGTGAGACTGAGTAACTGTAATTAGCTGACAGAAAGAGAGAGAGAGAGAGAGAGAGAGAGAGAGAGAGAGAGAGAGAGAGAGAGAGAGAGTCAAAATGAACCAATGGCAGAGTACTGACCACTTGAAATTGATCAATAGGAAGTGGTGACGTATAGAGAGGGACCAGACTTCTAGAAAATATTTCAGTTGTAGATTGCTCTTTGATATCCCTCTGATGTATCAAGACATATTTTTAAGTTTCCCACTTTGATATCCCTCTGATGTATCAAGACATATTTTTAAGTTTCCCACTTTGATATCCCTCTGATGTATCAAGACATATTTTTAAGTTTCCCACTTTGATATCCCTCTGATGTATCAAGACATATTTTTAAGTTTCCCACTTTCAAGGTGAGCAGGGTGAATACCGTAATGTGAGTTATAAATTTTAAGCTTGTAAACTTCCATGTTATTTTTAAGGCATTAGTTAACTGTATTTTATTCATATGTATAAGTGATGAATATATAAATGTATAATTATTTTATAACCCTGAAGGATTTTCTTATGTTATATTCTGATTCAGTAGACTGCACCATGTGATCCATTGTTAATGTATTTTGTAACTTAGTAGCCACGATTTTTAAATTTGTAGCACCCCTGAATGGGACAGATTTAGTTCTAATGTAGAATGTCTTTGTAATGATTTAGAGATTTCATAGCATAATTTTGATCTGTGAATACTACTTTGTTTAAATACGCTTGATTGTGTGATATATTTATAATCCTGGCATGAAGACTATGTACAAATACAATCTGTTAAATTACACTACACTTATTGATCTAACCACTCTGTGCATTGACATATGTATAATCTGTAAAGGAAGCGTGTAGTGCAGTTTCATTGCGTACCCATAGTAATGGTGCAACGCTAATCGACCAAGGCTGATAGAGCCAAATAATTGAAATTTACTATTACTATGATGAATCTGACGAGCTGTTTAAGGGGAGAGATAGATAATTTGAGCTGGGTCAAGATGCTTTCCAGGAAAACTGGCAACGCCTTTTTCTTGCACCTCCTTGTTCCATTCTCCATTCCGACGTCCACTACCACGAGTTATAGTGACCCTTGTTATGACTGACGATGGACAGCAAGTGACCTGCTGAGGTGAATGTGTGAATGACGCATCTCTGACATCATTCTTACTCCACTGCTGGCACAAAGGACAGGGAAAGATGACATTCTACATATCAGATCATGTCCACCTTATCATTTCTATCTAATACTCTTTGTCCTTCTCTGTGATGTTATGAGCATGTGTTGAGTGTTAGTCAATTGATGGAAAAATATTTCAGAACATAATGTGAAGAGTGAAACAAACACTGACAAAATGATAATATTATTGGGCTGTGGTAAAAACTGAACCCTGACCTGTAAACAGGACAGCAAATAAGACTATTACTGAACTTTGTTTCATATTGATATGAGTAAGTGTGTGGTGACTGCTATACCAATCTCAAGTCCACATTTGAAAAGTGTTATATTGTTATTGGGAAAATAATATAATCCTAAAAAAATTAAGAGGTACATCTCCTGTTGAAAATACCTGTCACAATATCCATGTTAAAATTCAGTCACATGTAAGTAAAAGAATGGACATTTACACAAACCAAGTTAGGTGCACCAGGCTTGCTACTTATAAGGCTTACTGCTACTTCAAGTCAACCATAGTAAGGCTTACTGCTACTTCAAGTCAACCATAGTAAGGCTTACTGCTACTTCAAGTCAATCATAGTAAGGCTTACTGCTACTTAAAGTCAACCATAGTAACACGTTTTGCAATCATAGAAAGAAAATCAGCCATAAAAGGAGTGTATTTAGTGCTCATACTCAATGGGTAAATTTTAATCCATTCATTCATTCTGCTTTTCAGCCATACTTGTGGTTACTATTTTAATTTTTGCCTTCCTTCCTTTCTTTGTACAGTCACCATGTCAGGAGTGATGGACACACCTGAATCATATCTCGCATGTGGCGCAACATTCTCATAGCTGTCGTCCGTCCATCGTGCTCTTCTTGCAGTGCTTTACTTTTGTACGACATCAATTTGTTAACGTCTTCTATCATATTCTGGAACAACAGCTGCGTGTTTTTTGGTTTTCCAGGATGACCTGTGCATGTGATGACCATAAATCAAAATGTGGTAAAGTTATGGATGACAGTATAGAGGATTGCCCACCTTCCCACAGTTTTATTAACTTATTAAAGGTAAAGAATATTATCCACATTTATTTCAAAGTGATTACTTCAAATCATTATAAAAGTAGTGATTTCAATTATGTCATTCTATTTGACATTTTATTTTAAACCCAGCTTCCAGTTTCCCACCTCCCTCAGTTATGAAATCTCCACTCTAACTTGTTGTCACTTCTGCCACTGTAAGTGGACCTAAAGTATTAGTGTCCATAGGAGAGGACTGTGTCCCTTGGACAACATATGATTGGACTGGAAATGAAAAGTTTTAACCAGGATAGGGGAAATCTGGGCAACAGAGGTCAGAAAGTTTAAATAGGTGAGTTAGAGGAACCAGGGAACAACAGCCAGGAAAAGACCATCTGAATATTAACTGGTTTATATAAAGATGCCAAACAACATGGGCAGAGTAAATTTGCCTATCCCTTAATTGTATATAAATTGTTAAATTGTCGAAGTGACCTGACCTCAGGCATTGTTTATGATGACACTTTTGTAAGTGTCAGAGTTGGAAGTAAACAACTTGAGTTGAAAATATGCTAGACATTGCTTATGCAATGTTAACTGGTTCCAGCTGGATGAGGGATTTTTAATTATCCAATGGATAAGATTTACGAGAATAAGACCAGAAATGGGCCGAGATCAAAAGTTTACATCAGTGGTGCACAAACTTTTTGAGTCAGGGGCCACAATCTGACTTGTCCAAACCGTCGGGGGCCACAAAAAATTGAAGATCAAAATCGTCCCACACAAGACAGATATCACATCTAAGAACACACAGATAACGATTAAGACTATAATTACAACAAAGAAGTTGCATACTAAGACTCATTCTAAAAATGTTATGATACGTCACCTTTCACAAAGTCAGTGTGAAGGATGGTGCTGCATGTCATCTGCAAGCTTTGAAATGTCTGGCTTGATGTTTGACGTTGAAAGATGCAAAATTGCTTCCAGATTATCATCAGTCAGCTGACTGCGGGTATTGCTTTTGTTCAGTTTCATCTGTGAGAAAGTCTGTTCGCAGCAGTATGTGCTGCCAAACATGCTAGTGTGGACAAGTGCATTATCTTTCAGATTAGCAAATGTATCAGGCAATGTTCTGTAGAAGTCAAGCAAACTGTTTTCTCGGTAAGTAGCACGCAGTTCATCAGATGCCTGGAGATCAGTAAGTTCGAGCTGGTATTCTGCGGACAAGTCATCCACTGATACACTGAACGGATCAGCAAAAAGTTTCATTAACAATCTGCATTGGTCAAAGTCATGAAACCGAAAGACTGAACCAATGCATCTAGCTTTCCAACATAAACATTTGTGTAAATGTCCTGACTCTTCTGTAGATATGACTGAAAAGTGGGAAAGTGCACAAAGTTCCCCGATGCTGCTTGCTGCCGGAACAACTGCAACTTTGTCCTGAATGCCGAGATGTGATTTGCAAGTTGACAAACAAGCTGATTTTTGCCTTGCAACTTCAAATTCAGATCATTCAAGTGTTGTGTCATGTCGACCAGAAAGGTCAAATCAGCTTGCCATTGTGGATTAGTCATGGAAGCAACTTCTGTGTCTTTGTTCTTGCTTCTGAGGAATTCTATGACCTCTTCAATTAACTCCCAGAATCTTTTGAGCATCTTCCCTCGACTCAGCCAGCGTACCTCACAGCAATAAACAAGGTCAACATAATCTGCATCAATTTCTTCAAGAAGATTTCGAAATTGGCGGTGGTTTAGTCCTCGTGATTTGATGAAATTAATTGTTTTCGTCACTAATGCCATCAGTGTCTGAAAACCAAGTTCTTTACTGCACAGGTTCTGTTGGTGAATAATACAGTGCAACTTCACCAACTGTCTGTTCTGCTTTCCTCTATGCTTCATCAACAGTGCTACCAGCCCGCTACTTTCTCCGGTCATGGCTGGTGCTCCATCAGTTGTCACACTTACCAGTTTCGTGAAATCCAGTGAAACACTACTACACAGTCGCACTGTCTCTTCAAACAGAGCAGACGCAGTTGTCTGACCCTTCATGGAACCCATGCCGATAAGTTCTTCTGTGATATCAAATGATGACGACACACCGCGAACAAAAACTAGCAGCTGTGCAGTTGAATTGATGTCAGTCGACTCGTCTGCAGCCAAAGAGAAGTAGACAAAGTTGGCTGCTTTGTTTGCAAGCTGTCTTGTCACGTCTGCTGAGAGGTGTGAAATTCTTCGTTGAACTGTCATACGATTCAAAGACACTGCCTGCAGTTTGTGAACAGCTTCCGGACACAACTTTTCTGATGCAGTAATCATACATTGCTTGACAAAATCACCGTCACTGAAAGGTCGGCCAGATTTTGCTATCATCAACGAAATCTCATAACTGACCTCACAGGCTGCACTAAAATCTGCTGACTGCTTTAAGAAAATGTTCTGTTGGCGATTCAGCGAACGCCTCAGAGATTCAATTCGAGCTGTTCGTTCGTCACCAACAACATTGTGGAAATCTTGATGCTTCGTATCATAATGACGCTTTATATTAGAAACCTTCGCCACTGCTACTGTTGAATGACACAGCAGACAAATAATGTTCGTCTGTTGTTGAACAAAACAGTATTGTAGAGTCCAGTCAACATTAAATTGCCGGTTTTCGTTGTCAACTTTTCTTTTACGATTAGCTGCCATTTTATCACAAAAATATAATCAAAAATAAACAATGGAATGTGGTAGGTCCAACACTAATGCTTAACAACTACTGACCCACCCTATCACAGGAAGGGGCAAGCACGTATGTGTGGGGTTTGCCGCCCGCCCATCCCATTATAGCTTTTTTCTCTTGCCTCAGTGAGTGTTATGTCAGCGGGCAGACATCATCTGCAGAGAGCGCCTGGAGAAATGGGTCAGGAGGTGCTACTTTGTTTCAAATCCTTAACTACTACTGACCCACCCTATCACAGGAAGGGGCGAGCACGTATGTGTGGGGTTTGCCGCCCGCCCATCCCGGTATAGCTTTTTTCTCTTGCCTCTGTGAGTGTTATGTCAGCGGGCAGGCATCATCTGCACGGAGCGCCTGGACAAATGGGTCAGGAGGTGCTGCTTTGTTTCAAATCGTGCGCAGTGAATGAGTAAACAATTGACTTTTTCGATAGGGGATGGGAGGGGGAGGGCCACTAGGCAACCCTTCACGGGCCGGACATGGCCTGCGGGCCGGAGTTTGTGCACCCCTGGTTTACATGCTGTAGAGAATTATGTTCTCTAATCACTTGAATTTGGTGTGGCAAGAAGTCCGGTCATGAAAGGCAGCTGTTGGCTTAATGGTGAGTTAAATGACTGATTGAGAGAGAATGGGTTTAGAAATATTTCATGCATTTTGCTATGTGTTATACTTGCATGTGTTATACTTGCATTTTACATAGAGATGTATTATATGAGTAGACTATTATTTCTACAAATTGTGAACTATAATGCTTATATGTAGCATGGTAAAAATTTGACATTGTTTCTAGTGAACCTGTTCATAAACTATTATGCTGTATGTGTGTATTGGGCTAACAAATAATGTTGCAGGGAACTGTAAGTTGAGACTTGAATGTAAGAAAGAATGGAGTTACAAAGGAATAAACTTAGTGTTTGTCCCCTGATTATATTTTTACAAGGAAATAGCAGCCTTTCTGTGTTTCAGATTCTCCTGGTTCACTGATTATAGTCTGCTATGACCGTGGTAGACGTGAGAGGTGTCTGCTGCAGTGTGGAAGTGTAAGGAATACGCTGCACCCCATTGATGTATGGTGGCAAGGTATGGTAACTACATCAAGTAATTTCTGGTACAAGGAAGTTACTGGAAATTGTTACAATTGATGTTCTGTTTGAGGAAGTTATAATGGCAGAGAGCCAGATTAGTCTTGAGAGAATAGCAGTGAACCAGTGTTCTACAATGTGAGGAGAGAAATATGTGGAATTGACATGAACAATCACTTGTGACTTTGTTACAAAAGTGTGCAAAAGACTATTGAGACAGTGCCTAAATTTAAGTTATGTACAAATTATATTGTTTATCTCTGATAACTCAATTTCTGTTCTCTGATAAGAACTATCCTGTGGTTTTCTAAATTGTTGAATTGTGTTTTAGGATAGAAGACTGTATAGATATTAAAATTATTCGAACATTGTTTTGTGGAAATATTGATATCAAGTAATCTTTTTCAATGTATTTGTTATGTATATATTTGATTGTTGATTTACGTTCAAATTCAAAGTGATTAGAATAGAGTATTTCTTCACTGAAGAAGCTTCAGTCCAACCCCATTGGATGAATTCGTTATGAACAAGCGTGAAACTATTAGTCAGAAAAGCTACTCATTCTGTTGGAACTGGTTTAAACTGCATCAGCAACTTCTAGTATATTCTCCAATCTGAGTTGTTTACTTCCAACTTTAACAAAAAGTTAAGGAGTGTACAAGGTCAGGTCACTTTGACATTTAACAATTTATATAACAATTAAGTTTAGAAATAAGGATAGAGAAATTTACTCCACCACAAAACCTGAAATACATTCAAATTAAACAAAACCCCTCTTATTATATTTTTTTAACTTCCTACAAGCAAGTGTTTATAAATGTGATGACAAACTAGTGTTCACTTTATTTAGTCATTGCATCCTGTAAGTGCATTATTACAAATTAATATTTTTAAAAATGTTTATTTTAAACATTTAAAATTTAAAAGACTTTAATTCTTACCCAAGACTAAAATCAAAGTTTTTTTTTTATAATAAGTGTCTAATAAAATTAATTAGATTTGATTTTATAATTTGCAATATTAACTCAGGCATATTTTGAAAATAATGAATACTTTCCAACACATTGTCTTTAGGCTGGTATTTTCAAAATGGTCGTACTGAAAATTCCAATAGTGACACATCGGTAATGCTTGCAATATTATTTGGGGGGGTGGGGGGCGGGGGATGATGCTTCCGGCTAATCAGCAGATTTCCGTGCCTGGCACAAAGTGATCCGCTATTGTCAGAGTTGAAGATGGTGAAAGACAGAGTGGAGGGTTGTTGAGGGTTGTTGATAGGAAAGTTGTAGAGGGGTGATGACGAACGAATGCTTGCTATCACTGGATGTCCTCTCCATTTATGGCTCAGTGACGTAACAATAGAAGGGACCAATCTGTACTGGACTTAGGTGTCACTGCGCAGAGTCCTACTTAAATGCAATAGTGGATCGAGACACACTGATGTTCACTTTAACTTATGTATACTGACCTGCAGCTGTGTCTATACCAGCCAGCTTCATCATCTGCTTGACGCGGTTGTAACAGTTTCCAACCTGAGTCATCATGTCTGCGTTGATGGTTGTTTCCTCTTTGCAGTCGTTGTGCAGTTTATCAATAACTTCTTGGTAACGTCTGAACTTCTCCCGTACTTGCTCTAAGGAGGTCTGAACAGCCTGCCACACCTCCTGGCTGCTCAAAGTGGTCTGAACAGCCTGCCACACCTCCTGGCTGCTCAAGGTGGTTTCGGCAGGGTCAGCAGTTGCGGCTGACTGGAGTTCGTGTTTGGGGTTTGTTCCACCTGCAGCAGGAGACAAGCCTGCCCGCTTCTCTTCTTGCTGCAGATACTCCGCAATGGCGCCCAGCTCACTGTCAAGTGCGGAGTGTACTGGAAATGCAATAGACAAGAAAGTCTTGTGTGAGTGATAAAACAGATCAAGAAAAGTCTTGTGTAAATGATAAAACAGATCAAGAAAAGTCTTGTGTAAGTGATAAAACAGATCAAGAAAAGTCTTGTGTGAGTGATAAAACAGATCAAGAAAAGTCTTGTGTAAGTGTTAACAGACCAAGAAAAGTCTTGTTTAAGTGAAGCAACAGATTAAGAAAAGTCTTGTGTAAGTGTTAACAGACCAAGAAAAGTTTTGTTTAAGTGAAGCAATAGATTAAGAAAAGTCTTGTTTAAGTGTTAACAGACCAAGAAAAGTCTTGTTTAAGTGAAACAACAGATTAAGAAAAGTCTTGTGTAAGTGATAAAACAGATCAAGAAAAGTCTTGTGTAAGTGATAAAACAGATCAAGAAAAGTCTTGTTTAAGTGTTAACAGACCAGGGAAAGTCCTGATTAAGTGAAGCAGCCGACCAAGAAAAGTATTTATTAAGTGAAGCAACAGATCAAGTAATGTCTTGTTGAAACAACTAAAAATTAACGCTATAAGTGACTGCCCGTTAAAGTCTTAACGCACATATTATTCATTATTATTCATTCTTTGAATCTGTAAACTTTAATTAGCATTCAGCTGGAACGAGCAGTTTTTGTTGTCAAAGGGAAAGTTTTTGAGTTGAAAAACCCACATACACCATCAGCTAACATCTCATAGTCTGTCAAGTTAATATTTAATATCACATTTGTACTGCAATTCACGTGTAATTTTACATTTATTTATGATTCATGCAGCGTCAGTTCTGAGCAACAAGCCACACACATTGTACAAGTGGCATATAATATTACATTTATGTAGCAATTCATATGGTATCAAATTTCAGCAATACGTTGAACACGGTGTATAATACGCATCTATAATGTTACATTTATGTAGCAATTCACACAGTATGAAATTTGAGCAAAACTTGCACACAATGTACAATGTCGTAAAGCTTGTTGTATGATGAAAATTTCTCTACATATTTTAAATAAACATTTTCATTTCTAATCTATAATTTTAAGATGAAAAGTTATGTCACATAATGTCTTATATAGGCCCACACCCACCCTCCTCTAGAAATAGGCTACACGCAAACCTACCTTCTAGAAAGGCTGACCCTTATCCCCAGGCTGGAAAGATACCAGAATGTTCCAGACACTCACTAAATTAACCAAAGTGCAGCTCAACCACGTGAAACGAACGTACTAGAAACGCCATGTGATATAATATCGACTGATTTTGCAACTAACTTTCTAAGCCACTATTTGGGAACTTTCTAAAAGTTAACACACCAAATCTCGATCTCCTTGAAATGTCGTAGTAATGATTCAGAGATTTCTTAGAGCAAATTTCGATCTATGAAATACGTCTTTGTTCAATTATATTTGATTGTGCATAAGTATGAAGGTAATTTGCAATGAGAACGTGCAGTACAATTTGGTGTTTATTTAAAAGTGTAGCAAAAGTGTAACGCCAATCAGTCAAGGCTGAAATTGAATTCCATAACCATTAAGATAATTCTTCTGAGAGTTAAAGAGATGGATAGGCAATGTGAACCCAGTCATAATGCTCATCCACAAAACTTTCCAGGAAGAAAGGACTAGTGCACTTATGTTTTTGGGGTTCTTCATTTGCTTCTTCGTGGACATTTCCTGTCACTTCTCATGTTCTTGCATTTCGATGCTTTGATTTCCCCTTATTCCATTTTGACTAGCAAGTAAATCTGCTGGAAGAAGCGTTGGCTGCATTAGACTTCACATCTGACATCACACACTGCGGGCAAAGAGGGAAGACGCCCCTCAAAGGTCACGTGTTTTTCATGAACAAAATTTCATAAACTTTCTTTACTCCTATGATGTCAAATTATTTTGTGTTCGTCTATATGTCATTTGACTGATGAACAGTATGCAGTATTATAGATAGCTTTAAGCTGTGTGAGCAACCAGCTATAGATAACTATCAAGTGAACTATTGGATTTGAAACTTTACTGACTTATTTATATTATATTATTTTATTTATTTATTCCTGTGTACCTCTGCATGTGTAGGTTGTGTACATCCTTACTTGCATTTGATCAAATGCTTTGTGTACAGTGTAAATAATTTTATTATTAATAAATTCTATTTCTTCATTTACCAACACCCTCGACCTTGTGTTATTAATTGGGTGAAAGGTTAAGTAGTGGTGGGCATTATAATTACTGAGACGGACGTAGGCCTTTGGATGGGGGGTATCCACTACTTGTCGGATGTATGCCAGGTCAGAGCTATTCTGTGCTGTTTATTTATAATACTAAGATAGCGCTGTGAGCGGTGCAGGGAGATTACTCCTTCTATCCATGCTCGCAATTGAGAAGTGTATATTTGTCATAGGTGGAGAAAATTATAATAAAATTCTCATAATTTAAGAGACATCTCTCGCTGTCAAAATCCTTGTCACACTCTTTTGATTTTTTTATAACGTCAAAGAACTACATATCTCTCTACAAGAGCTATATTGATTATTGATTTTTATAACACCAAACGTCCCATAACGACATATCTCTACAAGAGTTGCAAAATTCAGATCTGAACAAAAGGTGTCCATTTATCATCAAATCAAAACAGTAAACGTCATACGCTTATTTAGATCACTTGACTCTTCCTCAAGGTCAGTTAGGAGTTTAGCCACTTTGTCCTGCCCTGCCTGGTTTAGACACTGGACGAACAGCATGTAGTCTTCAATTTTACCCTCCAGCATGACTTTCATTAATTTTTCATTCTTTGTGTCCGCATCATGAATGTTCTGCAAAACAAGTAAATATATATTCAATAATAACATTGAGAAAAGGACATATAACATTTTCTGTGCTCATACTGTTTTAGTCCAAAAAGGTCAATCAAACTCAAAGAAAAAGAAAAGAGCATTGCACCCGCTAGTTAAATTTAGGCGGATGAGTATGTCTATCAGGATCTAGGAGGAGGGGGAATGGAGAATAATTTACTAATTTGCTAATGCTCTAGTGGTTTTAAGAATTCTGATAAACTCGGTGGACATTTATACACCACCACCAATAATAATACTAATAATACCAGAGAGGAAAACATACAAAAAATGGTCTCTTACTATCAACGCCGCCGAACCACATCAAGAGGATATAGAAAAAAGATGCATGAACTCTGACTCAAATAGTATCCAGATGATATTATTAATAATCAGAAAACTTTTCAAAATACATAAAGCCTTACACCCCAAAGCAGACGTAGACAGGTTCTATGTATCTCGGAAAATGGTAGGCAGAGGTCTCAATAAAAGATGTCAATGAAAGAAAAGTTATAGGTCTGGTGGACTACCTCTGGAACAACAAGAAAGATGACCACTAATAAAAGTAATGAAGATGAGTGGATTATACCAACACCCCCCCCACACACACACACACACAAACATACTAAGAAACATGGAAGAAGATAATGAGATAGGCATTAGCAAATAAGTGGAGCCTAAAACATCTCCATGGTTAATGTGTCACAAGCTGATGAAACATCAACAAAACAATCAACTTATACATGGTTGAAAGCAGCAATGGAAGCACTCATAACAGCTGTACAAAATCAAGCACTAAACACCGAAATCACATAAAACAAAAAATCATGAAAATCCCAATTGATTCCAACTGCAGACTGCAAAACCATGGATGAAACAACAGAAATTAATATACTATCTGGATGTCAGGTTCTGGCTGGAACATAATACAGCAAAAGACATAACGAAGTGATAAAACTCATACAAAGAAATCTATGTGAAAACTATGGGGTGAAACCCCAGAAAGAGCATGGATGTACCAACCAAAAGCAGTGTCCAGAAACAGAAGAAGTCAAAATACTGAGGGACTTCGAGATAAGAACAGATCGGGTGATTGCTGCACGAAGACCAGACATTGTGGTTCTCAATAAGTCCAACAGAATAGCAACAATCATTGATGTCGCTGTTCCAAGTGATAAGAACATAAAAACAAAAGAAAGAGTCAAAACAGAAAATACCAGGATCTCAGACTAGAAATCCAGAGACTAGAGTGTAAAAGCAAAAGTGATACCATAAGTGATAAGATCGTTGGGGAAACCATAACATCTTAGTTGGAAGTCTATCCTGGATAAACTCCCTGGAAACCACAGATTCGCCACACTACTCCAAGCAGCGCTCCTTAGAAGTGCCTACATCCTCCGTAAAAATTTTGGATCTCCCAGAATCTTGGTAAGATTCCGAGACCTTGGTTGACAACCGACAGTCAACAGGAGTCTTGGAAAAAGTCTGGAGAATAATAGAAGCTTTACAAAGTGGCACAATTGTGTGGAGATACTTCAACTTCACGAAACTATGCTGGTCGTAACAACAACAAAACTTAAAGACAAACTATGCTGGTCGTAACAACAACAAAACTTAAAGACAAACTATGCTGGTCGTAACAACAACAAAACTTAAAAGAAAAACTATGCTGGTCGTAACAACAACAAAACTTAAAGACAAACTATGCTGGTCGTAACAACAACAAAACTTAAAGACAAACTATGCTGGTCGTAACAACAACAAAACTTAAAGACAAACTATGCTGGTCGAAGTAGAATGAAAGCTTACAAGGAAAAAAAAAAGAAGAAAAGTGAATTTGATAATCCACTAGTCAAAATTAATTGGTGCTAAGAAAAATCAGGCCATTAATATTTATTAATCCATAGGTCGTCCCTGCAATCAGATAAGCATGGGGTGTGCTATAGAACTGGACAACCAAAGGGATCAATGAAACAGGCAAAAAAATCAATGAAACAGGCAAAAGGATCAATGAAACAGGCAAAAGGATCAATGAAACAGGCAAAAAAGAAAACTGTTCACAAGGCTTGTAATCCTCCACCCAAATACAGATTTAGACTGACTCGATATCTCGGGAAATGGGATCTAGACTCTAGAGGATAGTAAAAGCAAGCACGCTATTCGAAGAAGTTATTGGCCTTTCCCAAATATATCTGGAGCATGATGAACTCCTGATAGAGACTTTACAATGCACTGGATAATATCAAATTAATTAACAGACAAAGAAACATGGAAGAAGACAGCAAAAACAAACACCACAGCAACTTTGTGTCAGAAATCTCGATAAGATTTCAAGAAGACAGTCAACTTACAAGATTACCGAGACAGGCTTAAAAGTAGATAAAGAAATATTCGCCGCTCCGCGACATCAAGCATTAAACACTCAATAGCACAAGTACAAAAATCCCGAAGGGTCGACTGTGCAAGATGACAAAATCATAAATTATATCATAAACTAACCGGATGTCAGTCTCTAGGTGAAACAGTATATAAGAAAACACGACAAAGTGGCAATGACCCTAAATAGAAAATTCTATGGAACTACAGAATGAAAAACACCGGACAGAGCATACATGTACTCACTGAAAGAAAGGAAGTTAAAAATTACTTCAAGACTTCGTAATCAGAAAAGCACCGCGTAATCCCTGCATGTAGCCCGGATATTGTACTTGACAAACGGGACAAAAAACACTCCGTGTTGCTGTACCAAGGGAAGAAAGCCAAGAGTGGAAAAAGACTGAAAAGTACCCGGATCTCAGATTGGTAATCCAGATGGAATGTAAGAGCAGGAGTACTGCCAGTAGTATAAAGAGCACTGAACAATACCAGTAAATCTAGGAGTACTGAAAAAAACCCACCAATGCATTTGATTGCAGATTATCTAAATAAAATGTCTCGCCCCATTGCTAAAAGTAGCATTCAGTTGAAGAAGCAAAAGCAACAGGCTAACAGCAAAAAGAAAGGAAGAAAAAGAAAGTATGAAAGGAAGAAAGCAAAACGAAATTAAGTGTTGGGGGATAGGAGGACAAGAGAAGGGAAGAAACAAAGAAGGTAGGAGAGGCAGAAAGAAAGAAAGAAAGAAAAAAAAGAAGAATTAACGGATATAAAGGTAGAAGGAAGGAAGTACAAGTAATGAATGAAAAATTAATAAAGAAGTAAACAAAACGAAATTAAGTGTTGAAGGACAAGAAGACAGGAAGGAAAAAGGAAACAAGGAAGACAGGAAAGACAGAAAGAATGAAGAGAGAAAAGGGTAGAAAGGAAGAAGGAAGAAAGGATAGAAGGAAAGAAGAACAAATACGGAATGCAAAATGAATAAACAAATAAGCAAAACGAAGTAAAATAGTAGAAAGACAGATGAGAAGAGGAAACTAAGAAGCGAAGAAGGATAGAATGAAATGATACAATGTAGTTTACATTAACCCTTAATGCCATATCTTAACGGTCAAAAAAATGTTCAAAAACGAGAGATAAACTAGCAGTAAATGGATGTCTAGATGCGCATTGCTCGAATAACACGAATACCTAGTTCAGTCTTCGCACCTGATACTCCATGAGCCCAAGGTCATCTAAGAGGCCTTTTTCCATCATGAGATCTAACAGCTTTTTGCTGACGTCAAGGCCGGACAGCACTTCCACCTTGTTCTGCTCAAACTTGATCCTCAACGCCTCCATTTTGGAGACTATGATCAAAGCTAGGCGTCGATTTCTAAACGAATCTGGTAGAGCTGCTGCTACAACTTCTGGGCCTGCAAGTCAAAGAGTTGATGAAGTAGAGAGAGAGAGAGTCACAGAGAGACAGGGAGACAGACAGACAGACACACACACACACGCACACACGCACACACGCACGCACACACACACACACACACGCGCACACACACACACACACACACACACACACACACACACACACACACACACACACACACACACACACACAGGAGATAGGGAGCCAGAGACAAAGAAAAACATGGAGACAGAGACATTGTTCAATAGGTCTGCATAGTGACACTAAGGAGCTGTGAGAACACTATATCAGAAAGATATTATAATCATTGGCAGACAGCTGCATTTGCTCAAACAGCTAAATAATTATGCCCCACATGGTCGAAACAACTCTAGCAAAATGTGGATAAGATTAAATAATTATGTCCCACATGGTCGAAGCAACTCTAGCAAAATGTGGATAAGATTAAACAGGAGAAGAGTAGTGACTAGTGGGTCAGCAGACTTTAACTGACCAGCTAAGAGATACTTCTATGAGGAGAATCGGTTTGATTTTACATCATCCTGTCGTTATCATATGTAGCGGATTTATTCTTGTAATTAACATATTTTGTTTAATTATAATATGATAATCAGGTGCTTTGTCGTGTTCCTTACCCGCTTGTTTAGTCTTTTACTTACATATCATATATATTTAATTAAAATCAAGTCTTCTTAAAATTAAAATGAAAAGCTACCCTCATTATAATATTCATCATTGCGTCTCGGTCAGTAGCTAGTGTCTATTAGTTCATTGCTTGTGCCAGAAAGCAAGTTGTGCTTAGCAGAACATCGTTAGCAATAATTTTGAATAGCTATTATTTTCATTATTTATATTTTCAATAGCTAGTAGTTTCATTATTTATATTTTCGATAGCTAGTAGTTTCATTATTTATATTTTCAATAGCTAGTAGTTTCATTATTTATAATTGCAATAGTTATTAGTTTATTTATATTTTGACTAGGTTTTATTATATTTAATAAACAATAAGGATTTAAAAAAGAGAAATAAAAGATTGAAAACATTCTTATTGTTGAATTTCAAACAAAGTCATGTAAGGGATTTAATCAAGAAAGGCCGATATAACTAAAAAATAAAATGAAGTAACAGATCGATTTACGAAACACCGAAGTTATCTATTGTAAACGAAAGTGATGTGTTTACTGTAAAATGTACTAAGACTTTAAACAAAATGCAAGCAAAACTCAAACACGTATTTATAAAGTACAAGATGAATCCAGTTACCTGATATTTGGAAAATGATGTTTCTCCATGTTTTAAGTGACCTAGAGGGACATAATTCCTATCTCAATAACAAACTTCAGTCAGAAACCTCGACAACGACCTAATCCTGAACCAGGGCCTTGATAAGGTATGGTTGACAATGACAGATTAAATCTGAATTTGTGGATTTCGCAGTTTAAATGGTAGCAGTCTTGATTCCTTGCCATGATTTCAAACAGCAGTTCCATTATCGTTGTCGGAGAGGTTAGCTGGCGATAAACTTCACATTAACGTCTCAAACATCAATCGAGACTGTTTCGAGGTGCGGCATATGGGCTATAAAAAGTTTTGTAAAAAATATTAAAGGACTATAGTACTTGGCTAAGACATTTTACTTAAGTATAATTGCTTATTTCGCTTTCTACTGAGTAGGCAGACGAGTAGATCTTTGCAGCAAGTAGGTGCTTCTGTTTGTTTGTTTGTTTCTTTCTTTCTTTCTCTTTCTCTTCTCTTCTCTTCTCTTCTCTTCTCCTATCTATCTATCTATCTATCTATCTATCTATCTATCTATCTATCTATCTATCTATCTATCTATCTATCTATCTATCTATCTATCTATCTATCTATCTATCTATCTATCTATCTATCTATCTATCTATCTATCTATCTATCTATCTATCTATCTATCTATCTATCTATCTATCTATCTATCTATCTATCTATCTATCTATCTATCTATCTATCTATCTGTCTGTCTGTCTGTCTATCTATCTATCTATCTGTGCTGGAGTGAAATTTCCTATTCCTATTTCTAAACTTAATTGTTATATAAATTGTGAAATTATCAAAGTGACCTGCCTTGGGCATTCCTTTTAATGGTATATTTTGCAGTAAACAACTCGAGTTGAGAATATCCTAGAAAATTGCTGACACTATCCAAACCAGTTCCAAGTGGATGAGTAGTTTTTCTGACTAACAGTCTCACACTTGTTCATTTCAATTTCATGCAATGGGAAAAGACAGAAAGTTTCTTTGTTGAAGAAGTACTCTATTCTAATCACTTTGTATTTGAATATAACTGAGTCTGGTCATAAAGGCAATCGTGAGCTTATGGTAAGTTAACTGACTGATAAAGAAAGAATGGACTTAGAATATTTTGACAGATTTTCTATTTTTATCTATGATTTGAATTGGAGAATGTTTATGTAATTGAACCATTATTTCTATGTTCATTAATTTGACTACATTGTACATTATACTTGAGAATTTTGATCACTGCAAATATTTCTGATGATGATGATGATGATGATGATGATGATGATGATGATGATGCTGTGTGTGTGTGTGTGTGTGTGTGTGTGTGTGTGTGTGTGTGTTGGGCTAACGAAATTGTTGCAGGATTTTGTAAGTTGAGAATGTTTGTAGAGAGAAAGGAGTCTAGAGATGAAAAATGCCTGAAATTTAGTGCTGCCTTAATTTTCTTTTGCAGAGCAGAGCAAACCTTTTTGGGTTGTCACTTCACACTACAGTGACTACTGTAGATTATATTGGTGTGTGGTTCCAGTACTATTGTCAACTTATCTATAAAACATGTTGCTGTAAGTTGATACCCATGAATTCCATTCGAGTGCCAATATGGCAGAAATTGTGGCTTGAGTTTAGGCTCAAGAATTCACAAAGATTATTTTGAATGTTCCTCGTGATATGCTGAATAAATGCACAAGGAATTCAATAACACTCCTTGTGAAATTCAAGACGATTCTCTATGGTGTGCTTGGAAAATACCGAAGATTCTGGAACAGTTGTGTAATGTGTCTAGAAGGGGCACATGGACTGTCGCATAGATATGAAAGAAAATGATTTGTTGCAAGCTGCATGATTGTGAAATACGTGCCGGTAACAGCACAGATTATGTGTATTGACTTCAACTATTTCTCTAAATCTCCACTCTCATTTCTGTGATGATATCCATGAACTTGATTATGACTGATTACGTCTATGCTCAAATAAACTGAATGTTTAGTCCAACATTGTTGTGAAGTGATGTAAATATCAATGTTCTTTGATTATATTTAGAGGATATATATATTTTATTATTGGTTTAGTACATTTATTGTTAAATGTATTGACCTTATTTCACATACTGATAACCATATGTCGGAAAGACAGTGGGGAGACGGGGGCTCGCTAAATAAATATAAATTAAAGACGGATTTATCTTCTCCTTTCGTAAGAAGTTTACCTCCTACGGAAAGATTGTGTGACGAGTGGTGTCTTGTGGGAATTATTAATAACATAAATTAAGATTCTCATCAATTGTAATTAGTTATGGATGATTAATTAATAATAATAATCATAATCATTAACTAGGTGTCGTTAGTGTCACACTACTATCTGTCTTGTAGACACATTTATTTAAATAAGCATATTCGAACACATACAAACAACAGATATACTTTTTGTTATTAAAACAAGTCAAGAAGTTCTGATATTTAAAATACATTTTTTAATTCAAAACGTAACACTTTGGGAAGTTGGATCTTGTAAATTAAAAAAATAAAATTAATTGGTATGGTATAAAATATAAAATGTAAACAAAGCGATAAGGATACATATGATTAACAGAACTTTAAAACAGCCAAGTTAAGGTAGTACAAAAATAACATGAATTCTGGTTGGTTTATACATGAAATCTGGTAGATTTGTGCACGTAATCTGATTGGAAAACAATTGGTGAAAAACAACAACTTCATTCATTCATTAAAGGTGTGCTGTTTGTTTCTTAATCTCAACAACATCCAACACCATACAATATTATCAGGTTTCACATAATAATATTTTTTTTCACTAATGCATACATAAAGGCCAGACGAAACCAATAATTGTGATCAGTGTGACTTAACATTTGATAGATAACTGTAAAAAAATAACATTAAATAATATAATACACGTATAACATAAAATAATCAGTTTTGTCACTCGTGACATTCCAGGGACACCACTCATGACACTCAAAATGGTTGAACAAAGTTATGGCATTCAAACCAAACTGTCTATATGCGAGCTAGCACTGTGGTTAGTGGTATTCAGTTCGTCACTAATACTAAAAGAAATGTTTATTACTATCCACGGGATTGTATCTTTTCTTGTTTTATGTTGATTTTATTATTTTGTAAATTCATTGACCGATTTTATACAAAATGGGCGAAATGAGCCCGTGTGAATCGTCAGATGACAGTAGTGATGAAAATTGAGATAATTAGTAAAGTGAGCTGACGTCACGAATTTGAAATGCGCAAGCCGACTGTGATTTGCACAAATCTTGTTGTTGTCATTTTCTTAGATTGTTACAAGTGAAAGGTGATCTTACTTTATTTGTTTTAAAAAAAATATTAAAAACGAAACGATAACCCTTCTCTACTTTTCAAGAAAATAGGAAAAACCCTGTAAAAAATTAAAAAATAAAGGGGAAAAAACCTTCCAAATAATAATTAAGACAAGTTAATAACGTTTATATGCGTATTATTTTCACGACCGTCATTTCTGTATTGAGCTAAAGGAGTATGGGCGTGGTTTGTCAATGTTAAAGAATATTTAATTTCAAGATTTCGCTGGCACAGTGGGGTCCAGCGCTCAAGAATGACTGGAATTTTCTATCAAGACGAAAAGAACGAATGACAGCTTCTCAATTAACCGAATTTTAATAATAAGGTGAATTAATACTGATCCTACTTCTGAGCCTTTGGGGAGGAACACACAGCAAAGGCAAGAATCCAGAATATTTTAGAACCGATTTATTCATGTTTTTATCCCCCCACACTTCCACCTTCAGGCCTACTTCCAATTCACACCTGCCAGAGTTTGTAACTGATAGCCCGGGGCACTCGTTTTCAGTGACATGCTGTATGAAGGCTTTGACAAAACAAAACAAAAAAAAAAAAAGAAAAGAAAAAAGAAAAAGAAAAGAAAAAGAACACAAAATCCCCCAAACAAACATTAGGGATGTTTCACCAACTGCTTTCTTGTTGTCCGATGAATTAAAACACCATCACTTGGTACAACAATGAATATGCGCCCATTGTATTTAAAGTTCAAGGGATAATTTTACCAATTTGTCTAATCTTTATTTGCCTGAAAAGTAACTATGTAATAACTTACCCATTTACACCTGTTCTTCAACATGGGATGACTTTATCAATATTTTATCTCCCTAAGTGCCTCATAACTTATCCGATATGTTATCCGCTTCCGAATTAATGATAAGACTCTCCAAGTACCAGCCACTCAAACGCTTACACGCACGCGCGCACACACACGTACACATATAGGCCTACAACAAAAAAAGAGGGGGGGGGGAGGCACGGAATACTGTGCTGAAAAATCTGCCTCATAAATACTTAAGGAGACCGATAGTGAATTTTATTGCACACGAGTTTTACAAATAACACGTGGTGAAGTTTACCCAATAATTAGCCGCTCGTTTGCTTTTAAATGAGGTCACGTGATACTTTACTCAGTAGATCTTTTGCGCAAATATGTCATAGAATAGTTTACCCAATAATCTGGCTTTCGAATGCTTTAAAATTATGGATTGAGACAATTTCGCCCAGAGAATCTGCTGCTCCAGATGTTTGAAGAATCGGCACATGCCCAATAAATTTTGGTTCAATTATTGTGGAAAAAAAATCCAGAGCGGCACAAAATAGCTTAACCTTTTGAATTTTTGAGAAAGTTAACTAAATATATGACACGATATTTCTTTATAAACTCATCTGCTGTTCAAGTGCTTGACTTGATTTGAATCTGTTTCTCAAGTGCTTAAAAGTAAGGCTTAGATATGCTGCTCAAATGCTTTAAAAATACGGCTTGGATCTCCTCTGAAATTTCTTGAAAAAGAAAATACAGCACGGAGTAGTTTTTAAAAATTGAATCATCGTTAATAACTTTACTACTCTTCAAGTTGTAAATGAATGAATGTGGGGGACGCTTCCGGCTTCCGCCGCTTTCGCGTAAAGTTGTAAAAATGAAACCTAAGCAATTATAACGAATGCAGAGCCGACTAATTGCAGATGTGTTGTGCGATCTTTCGATTTCTTCAAACAACGCGAATCGTTCTAGAACCGAACGCATGGTTTTGCTATTTTAAATGTACGTTTCGTCCGACATTTGAATAATCCAAAACAGTCGGTTTTATAAATTTAGCAAGCCATGTGAAAATATTCTGTGGTGCTTAACTGTCCCTTTCAACAACTCATTCGGGCGACCAGCATATGAAAATTACGCAGCCAGCAGCACAAATGTTGAAAACAGTTATCTCCCTTTCTTATTCTAAGTTTTGGAACATAACGCAAGCAGTGAACTTCTCCAACATATTAAGATGAAACAATAACACTTAAAAAAGTAAGTTTGCAAAAAAATTTTTTTTTTACAGATATCACTATGCCGTGGACTGGTGTGAACGACATACGAATTATGTACTTACATGTAAAATAATATTTTAATTCTCTCTCTTTCTGTGCGCGCGCGTGTGTGTGTGTGTGTGAGGGCAGAGTGAGAGAGAGAGAGAGAGAGAGAGAGAGAGAGAGCAAGATGAAATTAAATCTGTCATGAGATAAGAGAGTAAGTACAACAAACTTATGGCAATCATTTCCTATGACAGACTAGCAAAACCGGAAGAACGTATGCGGACATTACGAGTCATTAAAAAAAAACAACAAACAAACAAACAAACAAACAAACAAACAAAACATGTCGTAAATGGAGGGCAATGTTGTGCGAATTTTCACTTCTGAAGAAGATGATGTTATTGGCAATGAGACTGTTATAACAATGATTATAAATGATAAAGGAAAGGTACTGATGACTACAATGACAATAGAAACATATCTTGGCTTTAAACAGGCAAATAATTATTTGTATTTGTGCTGATGGGCGTGTCAACCTAAGTACGGCAGAACATCTTCAACATGACAGAGACACAATAACTATATAGAAAATAAAACGTGCATTTACGAGTCACAATAACTATATAGAAAATAAAACGTGCATTTACGAGACACAATAACTATATAGAAAATAAAACGTGCATTTACGAGACACAATAACTATATAGAAAATAAAACGTGCATTTACGAGACACAATAACTATATAGAAAATAAAACGTGCATTTACGAGACACGGAGAAAACTCACAGACCAGTTAAGGATTAAAAAAAAAAAAATACAAGCATGTTACAACATGACGGCTACACAGAGAGAAATGGTTCAGTAACCGCCCAAAACAATTTACACGTTTGGCTGTAACATCTTTGGTGTGTATTAATACTGATTTAATTTAATTTAATTTTTTTATTTAGGTTACAAGTTTGTTTTGTAACGTGGATAAAATGGATTGGTATATATTTTGGTATCTAATGAAAAATGTCTACGGTAATCATGAAATAAAAATTCCTGTCTTTAGCTGAATTCACTGTGACTGAAATAAGTTTGACTGTTGTATTTTAACATTTGAGTATTTACGCGTTTGTTTTCTTATTCTTAAGTATACAAGTTACATGGTTTACAGTCTATAGAACTATAAACTATAGTGGCTGTATAAACTATATAACTATAAACTATAGTGGCTGTATAAACTATATAACTATAAACTACAGTGGCTGCAAATACTTTCAATGATCTATCTATCTATCAATCCATCTGGACTAAACATTGTAATTCATTTTAAATTGTTTTGTATTTGCTTTTTGTTGGTTATAGGATATAGCACCACACATACACACACACACACACACACACACACACACACACACACACACACACACACACACACACACACACACACACACACACACACACACACACACACACACACACGCATGCACACGCTTGTGTATACACATACTTGCACCATTCATATATACACACAAACATGCATTTACGAACGTACTCAGTTTCTCGTTTCACTCTGTTCTGAGTACAGGTATAGTTAGGGCCTCAAGCTCGCTTCATTCTGTTCTGAGTAGAGTGTACTTAGGGCCTCAAGCTCGCTTCATTCTGTTCTGAGTAGAGTGTACTTAGGGCCTCAAGCTCGTCCCATTTTGAGTACAAGTATATCTATTTTGAGCACAAGTATATCTGTTCTGATTGCAAGTAAAATTGTGCATAATACTTCTCGTTTAATTTTATTCAAAGTACAAGTACAGTTGAACTTAATATTTCTCGTTTCATTCTATTCAGAGTACAAGTACAGTTGAACTTAATATTTCTCGTTTCATTCTATTCAGAGTACAAGTACAGTTGAGCTTAATATTTCTCGTTCGATTTTATTCAGAGTACAAGTACAGTTGAACTTAATATTTCTCGTTTCGCGTAAATTAACTTCCTTCCAATCTTTTTGGGTGACTACCTCTTCAAAACTCTGCAATCATTGCTGGTTTTTCGTGCTATACAAGAAATGAATGAAGAGAGTAACTAAAGGAATAGTTTGTAGCATGTATAAAATATAGACGTATACAAATCATTAATATTTATCAAATGTCGATATTTCGGCCGGGCTCTCAAGTAAGCGGAAATGAAAAGTCCTGGGAATGGCCAGTGAAGGCTAAAATGTTGGGTCTCTTCATGGGATTTCGCACGTGATAAACACGACTAAAAGTAAGGAAAGATTTCTTTAAAATATATTGCATAAGTCATATACTAAGCATTTTGACAGTCAGCGCTGCATTTTGACAAACCAGTATAGAGATGTACACATTACAATATTAACTCAATAAATACTTAACTTTGAATGATATGTAGAAGAATTGCATCTAAAAACATTTATATCTGATAAAATGACAAATTGTACGAGAAAAGTTGCGTCAAATTTGTATGCTTAAGCTGTCACATTACAAACCTTTTTGGTAAAGTACACGACAATTTAAGTAGCTAACACAGTGACATAAACCAATCATCATAATCATCAAGTACGGACAAAATGAAGAATGTACACAGCTGGAGAAAAACACAAGAAAGAAAATAACTACGCAGTTGTGAGCACGACTGTTATACCAGATAAGGGCAATAACTCTTGCGCCTTTAACTGTCGATTGTCTTCAACGAATGAAATGAATATGTACACTGAAAACAATAAAAATGGAATAAGAATGGGTAGAAAAGTAAGCACCAACGTTAGACGTGTTTGGAATGACAGAATGTTAAGGTTAAAGAGGCAAAGTAGATGTACAAGAAACGCACAACTGGTGAGTAGTGATACCAATAACAAAGTGCAGCGTAACAAGCACGAAGTGAGAATTAGACACTTGGAAAAGTTTCATATTTATATAATGACTCAGATAATTTGTTTCGTCTCCACTACCCCTTCAATGCTTACATTTTTTTCTTTAAAAAAAAAAAAGAATTTTGCGTAAGACAAACAAGTACATTATTTCTTAAAGAGTTGGTTCTAACATACATGTGAGTTCCATTAAGAGTGTTAGTATGTGTAAAAGCATTTCTTGTTTCTGTAAATGTACTCATAATTAGTTCAATTACGAACATTATGTACCCGAACATGTTTCTTATACATTAGTCATTATTAGTTCGATACAGGGCATTGTGTATCCAAACAGCTGTTTTTTTTTTTATTTATACATATACATGTATTAATTCGATTGAGAAAGAAAGTTACACATGAGAACAATTAGTATATCTACATATTTGTGGATTTAACAACTGATTGTTATTACCATACACTCAGTAGTTCAATTAACGCTGTTATGTACACAAATTATTTTATTCTTATAAATATACATGACTTAGTTGGATTACGCTGACACAAGTATTATTTCGATTAACGTTGTTAAGTACTCGAATTGCTGATTATGTATGCAGTAGTTCAATTTACGTTGTTATGTAAAAGAATACTGATTCTTATGCATATTTACAAGTATTAGTTCGATTAACGTTGTTTTGTGCACGAATAGCGTATTTTCTTTTTACACATATGTACAGATATACATTAGTTTCAGTGATGTGGTTATGTACAATTATCTGGTCTTTATACAATCCAAGCATTCGTTCAGTTGAGTGTTGTTCTGTGCACAAATAGCTGATTCTAACATGCATGTATTAGTTCGATTAACGTTGTTTCGGACACAAATAACTGATTCTCACATACGTATATTTGTTCGATTAAAGTTGTTATGTACACGAGGAGCTGATTCTTACATGCATGGTAATTGGTTCGATTAACGTTGTTATGTACACGAATAGCTGAAACTTAATACATGGTAATTGGTTCGATCAACGTTTTATGTACACGAAGAGCTGATTCTTACATGCATATAATGAGTTCAATAAACGTTATTTACACGTATAGCTGATTCTTTCATACACACACACACACACATATATATATATATATATATATATATATATATATATATATATTAGCAAGTTTCAGTTTGATTAACGTTGTTTTGTACACGTATAACTGATTCTTTCATATATATATATATTAGCAAGTTTCAGTTTGATTAACGTTGTTTTGTACACGTATAACTGATTCTTTCATATATATATTAGCAAGTTTCAGTTTGATTAACGGTGTTTTGTACAGGTATAGCTGATTCTGACTTACATGTATTAGTTGATTCTGTTCATACATACAGACACTAGTTCTCATGAAGACGTATGTATACGAAAGGGCTGTAACACACAGGTGTCAGTAGGTTTTTGAGTTAGTAACTAGCAGTTCGGCTGAATGTAGTGAAATATTTATTTTATTCAACCAACAAAGCTTGTTACAACTATATATTAAATAAAAACGATAATTTAAAAAAGAAAGTAAAAATGTGGACTTGACTCATTAAAGACTGTAGTGGACGACTCATTAAAAGCAGCTGTGAACATTGACTTATTAACGGCTGAAGTGGACTAATCATTAAAGACTATAGAGGACTTGACTCATTAAAGATGGTAATAAACTTGACTCATTCAAGACTGTAGTGAAGATGATTTATGAAAGAATTTTAACTTGACTCATTAAATACTATAGTGGACTTGATTCATTAATGACAGTGGACTTGACTCATTAAAGACTGTAGTGAAGTTGATTAATTAAAGACTACAGAGGACTTCACTAATTAAAGACTTGATTCATTAAAGACTGTAGTGGACTTGATTCATTAAAAATGTGGTGGTTGTGACTCATTAAAGACTTGATTCGTTTAAGATTAAATTGGACTTAACCCATTTATGTCATGTAGGTTTCACTCATTAATGACTGTTGGATTTGGCTCATTGGAGACAGTAGTGGAGTAAATTTGCCTATACTTATTTTAAAATTTAATTGTTATATAAAAATTATAGAAACATGTTCAGAGTAACCCGACCTTGGGCACTCCTTATGATGGTATTTTTGTAAGTGTCAGAGTTGGAAGTAAACAAACCGAGTTGAGCATACACTAGGAAATGCTGATGTAATGCAGTCCATCTCAACTGAGTGAGTAGTTTTTAATATCCAATGGTTATAATTTACGAGAACGAGACCAACCAATGGGCTGAGATCTAAAAGTTTACCTGCTGTAGAAAAATCTATTGTCTGATCACCTGAATATGAAGAGGCAAAAAGTCCAGTCTTGAAAGACGGCTGTTAGCTTGATGGTGAGTTAACTGACTGGTTGAGAGAATGGACAAGAAATATTTCATGCATTTTGATATTGATATGTAATACTTGTGTTTTAGCAAGATTATGTGAGTAGATATTTCTACAAATATTTGAACTAAGCTGCTCAAAAGTAATTTGCTAGATACTTGACATTGTTTTGAAATGCTGTATTTATTATGCTGTGTGCATGTATCGGGCTAATAAATACCATAACAGGAAATTGTAAGTTGAGACTGGAATGTAAGAAAGAATGAAGTTATAAAGCGATAAACTGGAAACTTATGTTTGCTCCATGATTATATTTTGCAGTGAGTAAGCAGCATGTCACGTGTTATTTGTATCTACTGGTTCGTTGATCATAAACCACTATGACCAGGGAGACAAAGGAATCATCTGCAGCAGTGTGCATAAGTGTAATAGAATAAATACTACATTCCTTTGACATATGGTGGCAAAGTATGCTGAGTACACTGAGAAAATTTCTGGTACAGGGAAGTACTAGAAATTCTACAATTACTATTCAAGTTGAACGAACTGGTAGGGCAGAAAAGGCCCAGGTTGACTTCGAGAGAACAAGTGGCAGATCTGTTTCAATGTGAGGTGGGAAACATGTGGAAATTGAACTGAACTATAATTTGTGACATTGTTGTAAAAAAGGCGCAAAAGACCATTGAGACCAAGCTTAATCCAGGTTATGTAAAAACTATTATCGCTTATCTCTAAATACTCCATTTCTATTCTCTGATAAGAACTATCCTGATTTGTATGGAACTGTATTTTAGGCATATTACTGTGTAGTAAGGAAATTATTTGAACATGGTTTTGCGGAAGTATTGATGTCAATAATATGTTTCATTTTATTTGTCATATGTATATTTGGTTGTTGATTTACTAAATATATTGTTAAATTTAGTGACCTTACACTTAATGATAACCTTATGTTGGAGAGGAAAATGGGTGGAGGGGGGCTCGCTAAATATAGATTAAAGACGGAGTTGATTTCTCCTTTAGTAAGAAGTTTTCCACCTACTGGAAATATTTTTGTGACACTAAATATTTATCTTTAATGTGGTGGAAGAGAGAAAACAATTACAGCGCCAATATATCCGTCAAGTGAAAGAGACGAGTGGTGTCTGCTGGAGGATCATTAATAAAATAAATTAAGATTCTCATCACTTATAACTAGTTTTGGATGAATGATTAATTAATAATAATCATATCCATTAACTAAGTGGCGTTGGCGTCACAACTTCATTATAGACTGTGATGGATTTCATTCATTAAAGACTGATGAAATTGACTCATTAAAGACTAGATGGACTTGACTCATTAAAGGTTGATTTGGAATTGACTGACTTAAGAGTGTAGCGTATTTCTCTCATTAAAGACTGTTGCGGACTTAAAAGACAACAGTGGACTGAATGGACCAAAGACAGGAAATAGAAACTGCTATCGATGTCAGTGATGGGAGCTGGGAACCATGTCTGTAAAATATTCTGCCTTTAAACAGCAGTAGTACTAAAGCAGCAAAGGACATAATCTCATCAATATATCTGGTAATTTTCTTCAAATGAGATAATTTGAGAATGACTTATTACATTTGATGATTCATTATGATGAAAATATTAAAAAAACCCAGGATTTTTATACTGTCATACATCTTAAAAAAATCAGAATAATATACATTTCAAAAACATCTGCGATTAAGAAGATAAAGGGTTACAGTATCGATATACTTGTATACATATATCAAAGTACTATTATCTCCGTTTTCATACATAAACAAAAGTACTATCATCTCCCTTTTCATACAATACAGTAGAAAAATGAGGGAAAGGCAACAGTGTGCCAATCGTTACCAATAACCCATGTAGCTATAAATCAGCTCTCACAGTAAATCCTATAGTAAATCCTATAGTCTATTCTACTCACATTTATAGCTCATGTAAACAGACTCAAACAAACGTGCATATATGTACGCTGTGTGTGTCTATCCAAGTTTATAATATGAATAACTGGCATAAGTGCGCAGTCAGAGTTGTCGGTGATGATATTGACAATATACAAGTAATTAACTGGCGTAGGCAAAACGCGGCCTGAATGCGGTATTTACAAACACCAAGCTATCACCTGGCGTAATTCTGAGCGACTCTTCACAGCTCACACGTGACAGGTACAGGCACGCTATTTTTAACATGTGGATTTCGTCAATGTATCTCTGTTAGAAACAACTCATCGGCTCAACCGTATATATGGAAGTCAAAAGACACACAACATGGGAAAGGAAGTAAATCTGAAAGTAAGTTTGTAAGTAAAGAAAGAAGTTTGGAAGGAATGCTGGGAGGAAGGAAGAGAGAGAGAGAGAGAGAGAGAGAGAGAGAGAGAGAGAGAGAGAGAGAGAGCGAGAGAGAGAGAGAGAGAGAGAGAGAGAGGAGGTGCACTTGATATGTGTCACACGAGTATTTTCCTACCATTTATAGTTTATAGTATCCACCCAACTGACTTTACACGTTACAGTAAACCTTCTGAGCTCATAAATTGTAAGCAACCAATAGGTAACTGCTTAATTCTTGTTTCTGCCTTCAAGGTCAAATGCCTCTCGATGTCTTACACAAATGTTGCTGTCTCTTAGGAAACAGCGAACAAGGAAAACATTAGTTGAATTACATCTTCCTTTGGTTTGCTGATGAATCCAAACTTCTATAGAATACGCTACAAACAAGTAAAAGGATTTTGTCAGTAAAACTGTCCGTGTCAAGAGAAATTGTTTGTGGTATACATGTAAAATAAATATCATATAGTTTCATAACTATAATAATAATTAGTAGTATCAGCAACACTGATAATACTTATTAAAATTTCATTTTACAGGTATGCAATAAGAAATTAAATAAAATATAAAGAAACAATAAAATTCGCTTAAGTAAAGTGATCATTGATTAACTCTCTTTCGCTGACTCACCCCAGAAACCGCAATAGACCCTTTTCATCTTCACTATGTTCTCAGTCTTCACCTGCCTCTGGGGGAGCCCCACAGCCTCGCGGTGCGTCTGAGGTGGAGGACAAGTGTTCATGAAAATTAACCGTACTTCTAAACTGTTCTTTTCAAGAGAAATTCACTGGGTGTGTAAAAAACATATCAAACCGTTTTATAACCACATTAGTTAGCAATATCAGCAAGTTGATAATAATTGTTAAAATACCAATTTACGTGTATGTATAGGAAATAACATATACATATCCAATAAACTTTAAAGAAAGCGAAATATATCTATACTTATTTTTGATAAAATTAACCGTACTTCTACTCTTGTACATGGTTGACGATTATTTCCCTTGAACACAACGAGCCATGTTTCTTGAAGTGCAGAATGTGATTTACTAAAAATAACTTTAGCATAAGTTACACCTCCTGCGGCCATCAACTCTATTGCACGCAGGCTTGTACACATAGGTTTGAATTGTTGTTGTTACGGCGTAACTTATACATTTCAAAACTCTGAAAGACCAAGTGTGCATTATTTAGATTTGTCATTTTTCAGTTGTTTCTTGTTTAAAGTGTAATATAATACTCTTTCAACAATATATAATTTTGTCTCTTGTTTATAATGTAACATACGTATTCTATCAGCAATATAATAGTTTAGATTTTTGAAAACTCCGTTATCTCAAAAGTATAATGCTTTTCCAATACGTATAAATGCTTGATACACTGGGTTTTTTTTGTTTTTGTTGTTGTTTGTTTGTTCGTGTGTGTGTGTGTGTGTGTGTGTGTGTGTGTGTGTGTGTGTGTGTGTGTGTGTGTGTGTTTTATTTAGCTATGTGTTCGCTGTTGACGTAGAAAAATAAGTATTTTCCGAAAGTCTTTCACTGAGTTTCAGGTTCAAATGCACCGTACATATAAATTTTCTACAAAGAAACTGTTTCTGTGCTCCTAATGAGTACGCACCTCTAATGAGTACACATCAAGAGACTTCCTGCATTTCTTCTTCTGGAAGTTTGATAATGGGTATATCTTGGACACCTTTGGAAGTAACCACAGCAGCTCGCATGTCACTTTTCATAGTGTCGCCCGCCACTTCTAACATGGGAGCTAACTCTGGCTGACTCCAGCGCAGTTGTGTTCCGTCCCCTTCCTCATACTCTTCCTCGATGCTATCCTGTGGCGACATTCTGCGCGCAGAGCTGGCACTGCTATCGCTTCCCAAACTGGCACTTCGCCTTTCTGGTACGAGCCTGTCTCTTCTGTGGTCGTCACCGTAGGCCGGCTCCGTGTGCTTTCTCTGCAGCCTTGCGCGGTGTTGAGTTCTGGGAGAACGCCGGAGACCTAGAGAGGTACTGATCTCGTGCGGCGCGTCCGGTCGAATGAACTCGTTGAAGATCTGGTTGGTTTTCTCGTCTATGCTGTAATCACGCACCGCGTACTTCTCGCGAGATTCCCGAGGGTGCGAGAAGAAACGTGTGAACACGGAGCGCTTACTACCCGAGGGATGTCCAGAAGGGTTGTGGAATTGGCTGGAGTGCGAATGGTTGTTGCTGCAATGGCCGTGGCTGCCTTGTTGCTGATGGTGTTGTTGCAGTTGTTGCTGCAACAGTTTTTCCCGCTGGTGCAGGCTGTCGTCGAAACTGTCGCCAGAATGAATATCAGAGCGGGAATCCACTTCCGGCTCGTTCACGCTCTCACACACATGGATGACCTGTCGTTCGCGGCTGTACTCGCGCCGCTTCTTGCTGGCCGTGCGACCAGACTTCCTCTCCAAGTAACCGGTGCCAGAGATTCTCCGTGCCCCGCTTACGATCACGTCCCCATACACCTCAGAACCAGTTCCATGTTTGCCACCCCCCACGCTTCCATTGCCATTTGAGGTATTTTCACCATTTCTGTTTACATTTCTCTTGACATCCTTGGCATTTTCTTCCAAGCAAATTCTCGAGGCATCGTGTCCTACCTGACGCACAATTCTGCTGTCTTCAGCAGCTGGGGCGATTTCCATAGGTTCTGGCTCCCTGGAACCAGATTGCTGCGTCTCCAGAGATTTGTAACCACTGTCGGTCTTCATCTGACGCAGGCGACTCTGTTGACTTTCAGTTGTGCTGTCCGTATTGTCGGTCGTTGACTCAAAGGAAGTGGTGGTGACTTCCTGTCGCGACGTATCCGACACGTCACCATCCGTCTCTACACTGTCAAAGCTGTTTTCGGCACTAGTCGGCCCTAAGACGCCTATTATGCCTGCGGGCCCTCCGGGTGTCTTGGACACGCGACCACTCAAGATGTTTTTGTAACTCTGACGCCGATTTTCGTTCCTGGGGTGCAGGAGCTGAGCAGCCCCACTCCCACCTATCCCTGCAGAAGGCGGAAGCGAATGCCCACGACCTATCCTCCTCATTCCTTCCTCCACTACTGGCAGGGCTCCGCGGGAAGGCTTCTGCCCACCATATTGGTCTGAAGTCTTGCATTCCCATTGGATGCCACTGTCCCTCTGGTCGCTGGCGCACGCGTCACTCAGCACGGGCGACTCGAAAGACGTGGTGTGAGGAGTGTGGGTGTGTTCGCGATCGGGTGAGTCATCTGGCGAGGTCATGTCCTCCATACGTATGGTGTCGCTGCATTCTTCCTCTTCTTCCAAGGTGGCCCGCAAGTTCCAGAGTTCACGGTACCTGCGCGTGCCATTGATTGTCTCAGTGTCGTTGTTGTCGTCAGACGGCAGGAGCGCTTCCAGGGCCAGACCTGTCGAGTCGCCGCCAATCGTGTCCTCATTCAACTGTTCCAGACTGCCCGTGTCGTTGTACCTTACCTGCAAAACAAAGAACTCGATTCAGTCCTTGTATCTTCATGCGGAAACATAGAACCATGTCCAACGTGGGACTTCGTGTAGTTTTGGAGTTTAGTCACTCACGTGACGTCACTCACGTATAGACAAAGTCGACAGTGGTTCACTGTAATCTCCAACACTAGATTCAGTTTATATTACGTTCTTGTTTCATTAAAAAGAAATAAAGCAAGGACAAGGCTTTTAAGAGTAGCTAGTTGAAATATAGTAATGTTTTAGTAATGTCACACCTGCCCTTGTAAAGGATTTGTTGCAAATCTAAATTGTATTCTGTCGGATACTGGGGCAAAAACAAGCAAATCAAGGACCTCGTTAGCAAAAAATACACAACTGACAGGCTTTTTTTTTTATACCCATATCTGCTTCTGTTAATATCACTACAATTACAACGAATATTTCTGGCAATGCTCTTACTACTGTCATCCTGATTAACTACTATTTTCTCAAAGCTACACTACTACCGCTTCTTCGATTATTTTACTATTATCACTACTACAACTGTCACCAAAATTATTATTATTATTATACATTGATTATTTTACTATTATCACTACTACAACTGCTATATCGTTGCTGTCACCAAAATTATTATTATTATTATTATTATTATTATACATTGATTATTTTACTATTATCACTATTACAACTGCTATATAGTTGCTGCCACCAAAATTATTATTATTATTATACATTGATTATTTTACTATTATCACTACTACAACTGCTATATAGTTGCTGTCACCACCATTATTATTATTATTATTATTATTATTATTATTATTATTATTTGATTCTTTAACTTTATTCATTGACCAAGTAGCCGTCCTGTTGGTAGGCTTTTTCTAAATAGTAGACAGAAAATTGCAAAGGCAACATTTTCAAGAAACAATAATAAACAATAAGAAAAGACACGGAAAATGGCAGTGACAAAATGAGATTTTTTTTTTTTAATAAAGCGGAAAGCACTTTTTAAAGTTTTGGATGATTCAAATTAAATAAAAACTGAAAATAAAATATCTTACAATAAAACGATACAAGAAAAAAAAAACCGGTATAAGTTGAGCAAGCAAAGAAAATCCCACACGAACGATAACTCACAGGAATGTAATACAGCGTAATAATAACACGCCAATAAAATTAATCTTTTTAAAATTTGAAAGGAATTTAAACTGAATTCCAGCGGTTAAAGGAAAAAGAAACAAGAATAAAAAACGAGCAGCAGTCAAGATTTACACCAGGCAGGTAAATAAAATAAAATAAAATAAAATATACACGAACATAAATTATGAAGGCAGATCTACCATGCCAGATGTAGGCGAAGCCAAGTCGGCGATTACGTCATAACTAGTGTTATAAAACGGCCCTCGCGAGAATTCTGTGATCTGAAGTACATCATAATCCGCAACATCCTCGTAGCTTTTAACTTTTCGTGCAGGCGGCGCCATCCGGCGTCGTGATGTTCCACCTAGTTCCACACTCTGGGACGCCGCCTTTTTCTGATACGCCTGTCCCCTCTGCACATGCAAAGGGACACCACTCGGTTTTGTTGGCTTGGGTTGCCCCAGCCTTACCGTCCCTTGTAGTCCCTGCAGAGAAGTTAACCTTTCAAGAAAGTCTACTGACATTAACAGTTTTAAAATTCGCAGTTACCGATTTGAAGTTTCATTTAATTAACCTCAGTTATATTAATTAGGAGTGTGCAAAACTGAATACTGTGAATAAAGCTTGATATCTCGTGCCTGATTACCTTCCCTTAATTTTTTATATAGAAACGTTTGAGGACCCTTCACAGCATATAGAGTACTAACGTTTTAAGTGTCAGCACCACAGCGACACATTTTTCAAAAGAGTAAAACAAAATTACCGTCCAAAACATAACAACATCGCTGATAGATATTTCCTTTTCGTGACGAACATTGAAAAATATTTACTTTTTAAAGAAAATTGCCACAACTGATACCTGCGTACAAATTGTTCTTTGCATTCAGTTATCGTCAGCATAAGATAGTTGTATTAGTACAAATTAAATTCTTTTTGAAGATGAGACTGACGTATTAAACATTATCTAACCAGCAAACGGTTTAAGATTTTCTTTTGACCTTTATGATGACTTTGTATAAAATACTGGATTGCCGTCTCCTTCGCGTAAAGTAAAAAATTGTATGTAAATATATTTCTTTCAATGAATCATCCTGATATAAGTTTCTAGCTAATTAGTGAATGCTAAAATAAAATAATTAAATAAAAATGACAACAACAAAATGGCGCACCTTCTCTTCGATTTCGGAAGTTCCAGCAGGGTGGTGGACTTCTACGTCCACTTTTCTGGAGGCGGGATGGGGCACAGATGGAAGAACGTTGGGCGAGCGCCTCTTCCCGTCTCCTCGAGCCTGTTGTGAAGGCTGCCGAAAAGTTGCGGGAGCAGGTTGCAGGCATGGGGCACGCACCTGCTGCACGTGGTCGACAGGTCGGTCTGGGATCTGGGCATTGAGCACAGGTGGCGACAGGTGTTCGGGTCGTTGCCCTCGCTGCTTAAGGAAAGACGCCCACGAAGGAAGGAACGCGGGCCGAGACCGTGGGGTCACGGGTGGGATGTCCGGTTTTGGCATTATGGGTACGGGCGTAGTTTCGAAAGCTTGCGCAGCATGTTCCTTTAGTACTCGCAATCTTTCGTCAAGGCTGCGTGACATTTATGGGGATTACGTCATGCTTTAATACGTCCCTGAGTGACTTAACAAGACAAACAAACAAAAATCCCAAGCAGCAGAAAACAAACCCCACCCTTCCAAAATCCCCGTTCCCAACGAGATCCTTACAAATAAACAGACTAAAATATTCAAACAAAATATCCAGTCTGATTAATTTCGTTCGCTAAACTGATCGTTGTTACTATGACAGTTCATGTATCATATGCAAATTTTACAATACAGTGGAGAAGTGACGTAAAAGAAATACAACCTTGATTGCAACATAGAGAGTTATGTTTGTACTAGATGTACACGGAACAGTCGTGCTGACATGGTCATAATAACATCATATAGTTCTTCTGTACATGGAATAATTACGCTAGCATCATTATTACAAAAGACGATTTAGTGTTTGTGTAAATTAAAGAATTATGTTCCACAATATAGTTCTTGAGTAAATGAAAGAATTATGCCAGGGGTGCACAAACTCCGGCCCGCGAAGAGTTGACGAGTGGCCCGCCATGTCAAACGAAAAAGTCAAATGTTTACTCATACACTGAGTGATTTGAAACAAAGCAGCACCTCCTGACCCATTTTTCCAGGCGCTCCGTGCAGATGATGTCTGCCCGCTGACATAACACTCACAGAGGCAAGAGAAAAAAGCTATACCAAGATAGGCAGCAAACCCCACACATACATGCTTGCCCCTTCCTGTGATATGGTTGGTCAGTAGCTGTTAAACCTTAGTGTCCGATCTACAACATTCTGTTGTTTATTTTGAATTTTTGTGACAAAATGGCAGCTAATCGTAAAAGAAAAGTTGACAAGGAAAACCGGCAGTTTAATGATGACTGGTTAATGCACTTGTCCACACCAGCATACTTGGCAGCACATACTGCTGCAAACAGGCTTTCTCACAGATGAAACTGAACAAAAGCAACACCTGCGGTCAGCTGACTGATGATAATCTGGAAGCAATTTTGCATCTTTCAGCGTCAAACATCAAGCCTGACATTTTGAAGCTTGCAGATGACATGCAGCACTATCCATCACACTGACTTTGTGAAAGTTGACGTATCATAACATTTTTAGAATGAATCTTAGTATACAACTTCTTTGTCACAATTATAGTCTTAATCATCATTTGTGTGTTCTTAGATGTAATGTTGCTTATATGGGACGATTTTGATCTTCACTTTTTTGTGGCCCCCGACGGTTTCGACAAGTCAGATTTTGGCCCCCGACTCAAAAAGTTTGTGCACCACTGAATTATGCTAACATCAACATTAAATGATAATAAAGTTAATATGAATTAAACACTAGTTTCGTATTAATATTTGATAAGGACTAATTTCATTTTAAAACTACCTAAGTATTTATTTTATGTTCAAATGACGTAAATACCAGTTTTACGTAGTTTCATGTTATATGACGTAAAATCTAGTTTCAAGTTCAAATGAAGTACATACTAATTTCATGTTAATGTGATCTAAATGCTAATTTCATGTTAACGTGATTTAAATGCTAATTTCAGGTTAATGTGATCTAAATGCTAATTTCATGTTAACGTGATCTAAATGTTAATTTCAGGTTAATGTGATCTAAATGCTAATTTCATGTTAACGTGATCTAAATGCTAATTTCAGGTTAATGTGACGTAAATACTTGTTTTATGCCCTGTTGGTAGCTGAATGCAATAGATTATAAATGTAACTATAAAACTGTTGAATTGTCATTATAGTATCTAAATAGTAATTAACTACTGCTGCTGATAATTTATAATAATGTTGATGATAAAGATAAGTATGATAACGATTTTTCCTTATGCTGCTGCTGATAATAATGATGGCAATAATAAAAATGCTGCTGCTGTCAAAATAATAAAATAAAAATTAAAACAATGATTATAATTATAATGATTAGAAAGATTTATTATGAGAAAGTAAAGTAAATATAGCCTCGATGCCGAGTTGTTTGGTAAATCTTTATATGTTTATAAATCTTAAACGTTTATAGCAGTCTCAAGTTTTGTTTATTTTCCAGTGACAATAATGAAAAACAAAATGGTTTCAGTCTCACCACATATATGTCTAACCAACCGACACTTTTTCAATATTTACACGTGTATAATGGAGCACCAAGAAAGAAAGGATATAATACATGGTCAGTAATTGATCTTCGATATACTAATTATCTCTACCAAGTTTGTAAACAGGCAACTGTACTTTTGAATCCATGCAGAGTTTGTGCCAGTGAAAGCGGGATTAAAATGCAGGCAGCTAACATGACTATTAAATATATCTAGTGATTACTTTTTTAGTATTGTACATATGAGTAATATTTTCATATGCTGTAATTGCATACACACTGTGTGTGTGTGTGTGTGTGTGTGTGTGTTAGAGAAAGAGAGAGAGAGAGAGAGAGAGAGAGAGAGAGAGAGAGAGAGAGAGAGAGAGAGAGACGTTACTGTATCTGGCTACAAAAAACGTCCAAAGATTATTTGATTAAATTTACTTGTTATATGTCAGAACCGGAACTGAACATCCAATCCGAATGCTTAAATTTGGTGTGTTATAGTACTTGTAAAAATTACTCTAAGCATAAAGCCAAACTCCAAAAGCAAGTGTGATGTTAAGCCTTCCAGCATCACATGCGGTTGGTACAGTTTTTCACGTGTGAGTGTAGTCGTAGTTATGTTTTTGAAGTCGTGTTTATGTATGTGTGTAGAAGTGTTTATATATGTGTAGGCGTGTTTATAAGCGTGTAGGACTGTTTATATATATGTAGGCGTGTTTATATGTGTAGGCGTATTTATGTATGTGTAGGCGTGTTTATATGTGTGTAGGCGTGTTTATATGTGTAGGCGTGTTTATGTATGTGTAGGCGTGTTTGTATGTGTGTAAGTATATTTATGTATGTGTAGGCGTGTTTATATGTGTGTAGGAGTGTTTATATGTGTAAGCGTGTTTATATGTGTGTAGGCGTATTTATAAATGTGTAGACGCGTTTATATATGTATAGGCGTGTTTATATGTATGTAGTAGTGTTTATGTATATATAGACGTGCTTATGTGAGTGTAGGCATGTTTATGTTTATGTGTGTGCATATTTATATATGTGCATATTCAGGCGAATGTATTTATGTATGATGTTGTGTATATGTGTGTTTGTATGTGCGATAGGATGGAAGAGTACCAAAGCTTGTTTGATATCCACCCAGGTCAAGTACTCCTGCTTTCTGCTCCCTCTTTGAAATCTACTGAAGAAGTAAACACTGCTAGTTACCACTATTTGGGTGGGTCGGCATATGTGTACTTGTTTGCTGAAGTCAGATGGAAAATTACACAGCACACTAGAAAGATGTCTACAATACTTGAACCATATGGATTTTGAACTTGACTTCCTACACAAGCATGATTGATTAGATCGAGTGTTGCCAACTCTCTTTGAAAACATATGGATCGCTCCAACCTCTCAAGCTATCGACGTGCTCAGTTGTTGTGCGATGGCAGTAAGAGATAAATCCTCTACATTTGCCAAAACCTGGAATTTTCTTGATGTTGGGCAAATTCTATGCAATGTGTATTGCGGCCGATGGATAATTATTCTTTTCCTTAAAACGACTTTCCCTCAGCAGTAGCATTGCATAGACCAGTATGTCGTTTTCTATCCGTGAGCCGATTGGAACAAATATACAAGTTTTTACTGATAGTTTCCATTTTGAATTTCTCCACACATACCCCTTGCTAGGTATTTCACGTACTTTATCAGTCAGTTACATTTTATGAAGCTGCTGAAGTGGTTTTTGGAAAGTTCTTCTAATCAGTGCCTTGCACGTTTGATGTGTTGCTGTGCTAAGTTATTTTTACGAGTAGGCGACATATGTAACACTCACAACATAACTGATACAATATTATTACCACTGATCGTACTGTTAAACAGAATAGCCTAATGTTTAAAAATACAAATGATAAGACTATTTTAAAAAAAATATTACATTTAGTTGGAAATAAATGAAGCAAAGTCACTGTAATAAATAGTTTATAAGAAAGTGAGAAATAATGAGTTAGAAACAAATATACAAAGTGGGTTCCTATGCTCGCGCTTTAAGTCATGCCTGTCACAAACGGGAGGCTCGTTACAAGCCGTCCCCGAGCTGAAGTTAGAGATGCAAGGGGTGAAGTCTATTTTTGGCCTGCTCCGGTGCACCTCCAAGAAAAGCCCGTGTGACGTATGCCAGTACTACGTCGCGTCAAGTTGTTACATAGACACACATGACATACACCATTGATGTTTGGGTGGGGCCCAGTTTATTAATGTCATGCCAAGGAACGTTTTATTGGCGGTGTGTGTTGTGAGTGAGTATCATGAATGTGAATAAATGGACGAACAGACGAACAGTGCAAAACACTAGTACAAATTCTTTCGTCCCTCTCAAAAACTATGAATAACAAGAGAGTTGAAAGATGTTTAAATCAGGTTATTTATTTCCCGATTTAAAAGGGGCACTACTCTTTCGCACAGTGATTAATCATTCATTCAACTTTCCAATGTCATACACTCTGTGGGAAATAAGGGGAGATGAAAATGATGAAATTCAAAATATAAAATAAAGATTAATTACACAAATCTTATGTGGCAAATGGGGCCGCTTTAACAATAGTTCACATGTAAAATAAGCATTACTTTTAACATTAAAGTTCTTATTTTGCAAACGATATAATAGTGTTCATTTTCTTAGAGTCCTAGAGTTAAGTATGTGCGCGTTAGCCGTGCTAATTATTGCTCACTATTAATGTCAGAGTTCCAAGGAGATGACGTAATCTCGCACGTCACTTATAAGGGGCACTTCAAAGTGAAGACCGACGCAATTGCGGCGTCGCGTTACAGGTGAAGATTCTGCAGAATCTAGGCACCACTTTCAGATTATCACTGGGGAGAAATCTGAAATTTAGCTGACTGTTGTCAGCCTTGATAACTGTCGTTGTTTCTTGGTTGTCGTGGAAACGGACACCCCAACGACGTTTAGCATTATCGGATGAAGTCGTCCAGTGGGATGTGTCGTCGCATTACATTGAGTGTAGAAATCCGGATATCTCGGTGCTAGCCTTCTCAATTTGCGGGATAGACGTGTCAAACCAAACTCAGACAGGGGGGAAGAACAAATTGGTCCCTCGTGTCATTAACTGCATACAACCAGCGTCGCATACATCAGTTTTTCTTGACAGTGAACTTTCCACTTTGCCAAAAATTATACTGAGTAATTTTGCCTCGTTACTCAATATATGGCATCAGACGGATGGAAAACGGATGGAAAGAGATGTTTGCAGCTTTCCTTTATGAAATCTCTGTACATGAGATAATTCATACGTGAAGTTAGACTGGCTTCAGACGAATCGACGTTTTCAACATTGAGAGTAAAATCTTCCTTTTGCCTATAGCTTCACTGAAGGTTTCCAGAAACTTCCAAAGCTATGTCCTGTGACTCAATTTTCCCTTGGATATCTAGTGCTGTACGTGCTGCACGCTTTTCTGTGGCCAATTCTAATGCGCACTGGTCTTTTCTCTCGTAAACAACATGTGACCGTAATGCGTAATTGTCCCAATTGTTTTATATACATATCTTTCACAAACTAATATATATATTCAATATGATATAATAACACACACTGCGTCACGAACGTCTGTCTACTAAAGAGATCTTAGGTGACCGTTACTGGAAGTTTACACATGATAATATGAAAAATAACAAAACTCGGGTTACTTCAACTAGTTTTGTTAGCGGTTTTTTAAAATGAAATAAAATATAATTTCTGTCCCTCATTTCCTGTGACAATGCCCAACCAGCACATAACCGGAAGGTGAAGGTTATTCTAAAGTGTAAAGGTATCCTTTAACAGGGCACAAGACAACTACAGCACTGATAAATTATTGCAATTATACCGGTAAACCATCAGCAGCAACACAGTTATATTGAAAGTCACAAGAAAACATGTCTAGTTACCTGTATCTAAAGGCGCACTCCGAAATAGCTCCCAGAGGAGAACTTCTAATGCTCGGAGCACTGGAAGGTGCCTGGCTAAGAGAGTACTGGCGGGGTAATGACTGGGCGATCTTAGCTCGCTTCAAGTAATGGAAGTCTCCCAGCGTGTACCTGTTAGGAATGTACAAACATGGGACAGAATTAGCCACACGTCTACCTGTTTATAGTGGACTTTGCCCGTGGGTATCTCTTTAAGCATTGAATAATCTTTAGCAGGGTTAGTCCAGTAAGTATCTGCTTTAAATGACAATCAATCGACTGCTTTGTCAAATGCTCACTTTTGTAACAGAATATCCCCGATGCCTGCCTGTCTTACAAACAACAGACTTTCAGTGAGTTAGCACACAAACCACTGGGCTATAGGAACGTGTAAATTCTAATAGAATGAGTGAGGTCAGCGTGACCTCCTGCACGTAATGCTAATTGAATAAGATCAGACTGTACCTCCTTGTGTATAAAGTTAATTGTTAACAATTAATTGAATGAGTGAGGCCAGAACGTACCTATTTGTAACTGATGATCACTGAACGGAGTACCTGTTTGTAATGGACAATCATTGTATGGGTTAGCCCAGTGTGGGTGTATCTGACTGTGTAATGGACAATCATTGTATGGGTTAGTCCAGTGTGGGTGTATCTGAATGTGTAATGGACAATCATGGTATGGGTTAGCCCAGTGTGGGTATATCTGACTGTGTAATGGACAATCATTGTATGGGTTAGCCCAGTGTGGGTGTATCTGACTGTGTAATGGACAATCATTGTATGGGTTAGCCCAGTGTGGGTATATCTGACTGTGTAATGGACAATCATTGTATGGGTTAGCCCAGTGTGGGTGTATCTGACTGTGTAATGGACAATCATTGTATGGGTTAGCCCAGTGTGGGTATATCTGACTGTGTAATGGACAATCATTGTATGGGTTAGCCCAGTGTGGGTATATCTGACTGAGTGTGTAGTGGAAAATCATTGTGTGGGCTAGTCCAGTGTGGTATATTTGTCTGGGTATGAAGTTGGGCAATCATTGTATGGGTTAGTCCAGTGTGGTGTACCTGTCTGGGTATGAAGTTGGACAATCATTGTATGGGTTAGTCCACTGTAGTGTATCTGTCTGGGTGTGTAAATAGACAATCATTGTATAAATTGGCCCAGTGTAGTGCAACTGTCTAGGTGCGTAATGCACAATCATCCAAAATGTTAAACCAACTTCTACCTGTGTTTACACTGTTCAGCATTTGGTGGGTTTAACCCATCTTGTAAACATCTGCAGTGGAATTCTCTGACTGGATGTACTTAGCCATGTGCGGTTGTTACTAGTAGACTGTATCTGACATGGCTAGAGCAGTGGACATTCGCAGACTGGGTGTGTCTAACGTGTATTTGTTAATGGACTATATCTGGCATGGCTATACAATTGGATAGTCAAATGTCTTTATTAGCAAAAACGTTGTCTGCGACTCAGTCATGGATAGAGAAATGCCATCAAATTGGTCACAGTGCAGCCAAAGTGGATGAAAGTCTAATGGTTCATCTGCATTGTTGTCACGTTCAGTTCTGGCTGCAGAAATATTGTGCATTGTTTTCACGTTCAGTTTTGAATGCAGATAAATTGTGCAGTGTTGTCACGTTCAGTTTTGAATGCAGATAAATTGTGCAGTGTTGTCACGTTCGGTTTTGAATGCAGATAAATTGTGCAGTGTTGTCACGTTCGGTTTTGACTGCAGACAGATTTTGCCTAGAAATGCTTTATATAGTGTTTTTGCAAATGTGTCTTCACTGACCGTGATAGAAACGTGTGTGTGTGTGTGTGTGTTACATTACTAGTATTTCTATTTCAATACCTTACACATTATATCAGCGTAATGTTTAGTGTGTTGAATATTTTATTTAAGAAATGCTTAACTTTTTTAAAACTTTGTTTAATTTTTCGGAAATAATTTTCATGATTATTAATTCATATCAGTGATACTTGTTTTTTTTTTTTTACCTGATGCAGTTGAAGAAAATGTGTAAAATAGCCCCAAACACTTAAGTTTCTAAATGGAGAGATAAAAAAAATGAAAAATGTAACTGTTTATTTGATAAGAAACAAAGAAGACTTGCAAGATGCCTCAGCAATGCATTTATTTAACTGACAATTGAAGACAACAAATCCGACAGTTTGCAAACTCCAAAGGCTATGAATCTTTCCTGAAAAGTTGTATACGAATCCAAAATTTAAATTAATTAAAGTACATCAAACAATTATGATATTCTGAATTAACTTTTCTAAAACTGTGGCTCGCTACTCCCCTCTCACCCCCCAAAAAAAAAAAATTAAAAAAATTAAAGGAACATTGGAACCTGTCAATGTCTGTTATGGAAAGAGCTGCACTTTGTGCCTTGAGATCAGGGATGAAGTAAAATAAAATAAATTTGTTTAGTGTCAAAGCTAAACGTTTTTCATTTTGAAAACACACGTAAAGCGCTGTAACACTTCCAACAGCATTCTAAATTTAACTATGGCATTGTATTGTACAGTGGCATTTCTACATAATGCTATAACTACAGTAAACAAACGATAGCCCACCTATAACTACAGTAAGCAAACGACAGCCCGCCTATAACTACAGTAAGCAAACGACAGCCCACTATAACTACAGTAAAAATCCTTCCAATAACTACAGTAAACGATAGCTCAGCTGTAACTAAACTATAATTACAGTAAACAAACTATATCTCCAAAATGTATCCACTAAAATGACAGTAAACAACCTATTTCAGCTATAGCTTGAGTAAACAACCTATTTCAGCTATAGCTAAACAACTATTTCAGTTATTGCTACATTGAATAAAATAATGTCCACTGCTGCCTTCCGATAGTGAAGATAATATCTTTCAAAACTGTTCCAGACAACTTTACTCCAGCAAATTCAATAATACCTAAATAAAATATCCCAGCAACAATAAATAAATAAAAGAATTAACAATTTGTTTTAAAAAAAACAAATCATATAGATAAAAATAACCCGGTACAAGTAAGACAATAAATTAATCACACGAGACTCTATGTCACAATTATTTAAGTAATTATACTATAAATATTCTGGACCAAACTGCTGCTTCGCGCGCGCACGCACGCACGCACGCACACACACACACACACACACACACACACACACACACACACACAGAAAGTGCAATAGAGATTCAAACAAGACACAGACATTTTATAGGGCATGATTGAAATTTCTTAAACTAAAAGTTACTAATACTATTAGAACTTATATTCTCTATTGCTGTCATTAATTATTTCCTTAAATGGTCTTCGGGACTATAGTTACGCATTGTGATCGTGTTCACCCACAACCTTGCACAATCTCACACTACCTTGCACAATCTCACACTAACTTGCACATTCCCATACTACTCTGAACTGTCACCACATTACCCTGCATGGTCCCTCTCTACTCTGCACATTCCTACGCTCGCGTTCGATCGTTGGATGCACAGTTCTATATTATTTTGCATGGTCCAACACTAACCTGCACAATCCCACACTACCTTTCATGGTCCAACACTATTCTGCACAGTCCCACACTACCTTTCATGGTCCAATACTAACCTGCACAATCCCACACTACCTTTCATGGTCCAATACTAACCTGCACAATCCCACACTACCTTTCATGGTCCAACACTAACCTGCACAATCCCACACTACCTTTCATGGTCCAACACTAACCTGCACAATCCCACACTACCTTTCATGGTCCAACACTAACCTGCACAATCCCACACTACCTTTCATGGTCCAACACTAACCTGCACAGTCCCACACTACCTTTCATGGTCCAATACTAACCTGCACAATCCCACACTACCTTTCATGGTCCAACACTAACCTGCACAATCCCACACTACCTTTCATGGTCCAATACTAACCTGCACAATCCCACACTACCTTTCATGGTCCAACACTAACCTGCACAATCCCACACTACCTTTCATGGTCCAATACTAACCTGCACAATCCCACACTACCTTTCATGGTCCAACACTAACCTGCACAGTCCCACACTACCTTTCATGGTCCAATACTAACTTGCACAATCCCACACTACCTTTCATGGTCCAACACTAACCTGCACAATCCCACACTACCTTTCATGGTCCAACACTAACCTGCACAATCCCACACTACCTTTCATGGTCCAACACTAACCTGCACAATCCCACACTACCTTTCATGGTCCAACACTAACCTGCACAATCCCACACTACCTTTCATGGTCCAACACTAACCTGCACAATCCCACACTACCTTTCATGGTCCAACACTAACCTGCACAATCCCACACTACCTTTCATGGTCCAACACTAACCTGCACAATCCCACACTACCTTTCATGGTCCAACACTAACCTGCACAATCCCACACTACCTTTCATGGTCCAACACTAACCTGCACAATCCCACACTACCTTTCATGGTCCAACACTAACCTGCACAATCCCACACTACCTTTCATGGTCCAACACTAACCTGCACAATCCCACACTACCTTTCATGGTCCCACACTAACCTGCACAATCCCACACTACTCTACACGGCCTTTCTCTGCTCTGCACAGTTTCACTCTCATGCTCTTTGTAAGCATGACACATTTCCATTTAGACAAGAATAGACAATCATCTGTACAGCAGTTCATCGCTCCAAGAAAGCTCCGCGAGTTTTGTCAACAACAACAACAAAAAATCAAAACAACCTTGCTTAGAACAAACAAGAACAACAGTAGCACCTTTTCTCGTCCCAAAAGACAAAATGAAATCATGAAATAAAATTAATTTGAATTAATTTCCACCTTAATCAGGCACTTAATTCGATTGTTTATTTTGGCAAAATTGCTTAGTTTTCTAAATCTAGTGACTTACTATTATTTTTCTCTTTCATATGAAATCATTTACCCTTGACACAAATCAATTCCCCTGTCCAGTAGAATTAGGTTGTTTTTACTCTTGAAAGAAACGTCTTTTGCGACTTATCATTATCAGATTTGGTAAGCCAGATATGACGACTCACGTGTCTGGTTATGTTTAACGACTCTGTTCTATATTAGATTTCCCAAATATCAATATTGGTTATTGATTAACTTCTAATATTAGCGACAGCCAGACAGCCTGACCTATCTTCCACGAATATGCCAAAGATTCGGGCTGTTATGCAATGACACACCACCAGATAAGTGAGTTGACGTGCACAAGCTAGTAATGTTATCTCCCCTTTTATTTATTAGTTAAGATCATTATTCTATTTTTCCGGCTCATGCCCCCAACTAGCTTTCATCATCGGTTACAACAAATGATGTAACAAGGGTGAAGATAACAATAAAATTTAATAGCAAAATTATAATAAAAAAGCACATTAATCGATTTGCGGAAAGTGGGAGAGTTCATTTATCCTGCCCTGCCTGATTATTATATATTGTTTATTGGATTCAATATGTTCTTTTATTGTGGCGAGCACACTTATCTAGAGTCTTCTGAAGATCTGCAATTCATCTATTCTGCTCTGAAAGTAATGACGTCATGGATAAGAGCTCCGGGCGTCATCCTCAGAGGTTCTTTCGTTAGTCTTGGGATAGGCTCCAGAGACCGGCTGTAATGAATAACAGTTCTCTATAGTATCCTATTACAGTGAATAATCATTTGGGCTTTGTGGCAACAGCAATAGACTAATCTTTACAAAGTCATTATTTGTTAGCTACACACTAACTTACAATTCAAGTCAATAAAATATTTATAAATGAATAGCAATGATTTTCCTTTTACAACTATATAATTTCTCAATATAATATAGTTAGCAAGCGGTTCATAGTGATGCTTATTAAATAATCATTTATGTCTAGTGCTACCAGCTACAAATGGTTTTAACAAGTGTGAACATAGCAAGTACACATGCTTATGTTATCTCGATCATTTCTACACAAATGCTCGCTAATGCCACTTAGCTTCTGTGAGAAAATACGTTAGTCACCAATCATTTAACAAGCACATAAATATTTTACACAGCATTCTATAAACAAGAAAAACAATAATTTAGAGAAGGCAACTCATAATTACCACTCTCGTAAAATTCGTGCTCGGTCAATACGGATGCAGTAGTCTGCCCTTGGTCGATGGGTGCAGTGAATTTGTGCATCTAAGGAATTTAATTCATTGACGAGTATATATGAATGGACTCTAGGTCAGCTAGCGGATTAACTCTACGTCATGATAAGGAATGCAAATGACCAAATATGAGCGGTCTCGTATCCGGTTAACGGTCTTCCCTTCCCCTGTTCTTCACCCTTTGAGTGACCCATATCTTACTAGGTCATAAACAACTATTGCACCACCAACGCACAATTCGACTAGCGGAATTATACTTCTCACATATACTAAAATGATATTTAATAAAACATAGAAAAATATTTAAAAAATAGCCTAATTTGCCTAGATCCCCCCCCTGACACACCCACACACACACCCCACACACCCCGCCCCCCACACTTATATATCATAAGAGGATATAAAACATAAAACAAATTTACTATCTATCTATCTATCTATCTATCTATCTATCTATCTATCTATCTATCTATCTATCTATCTATCTATCTATCTATCTATCTATCTATCTATCTATCTATCTATCCATCTATCTCAGTACATGTATAATTAAGAGCATAATTAGTTCTATTGATCAAAAGAAAAAAAAATTGCTTGAGAAATAAAACGAAGCATTCGTGCTACATAGAACTCGTAACGACAGTGGGATGTAAAAATAAAATGCAAAGCGAGCAACAATTAAATGGAAGAAATAAGAAAATCAATCAATTAAAGGAGGTAACTATTCGAAGAAAACCAAAGATAAATCAATAAATAAATCAATCAAGATCAATAAAGAAAGAAAGAAAAAGTTACAGAAAAGAAGTGTATCACTCACCCACCCACCCCCGCCAAACAATGGAAAAAGAATAAAAACAGGAAAGGAAAGAAAAGAAAAGTTGTCGTGTATGTGTAATTAAAAACTGCACAAGAAAAACGTAATTCGTCAAATATGTTTCATAACTGTATTATAAAGACATAATTTATATCTGCCATAGGACGTAATTTTAAAACGCGTCATAGAGACGTAACATGAAACACTTACGCAAGATACATTAAAATGTTGAAATAGACATAAATGTAAACTGCATAAATCAGCACCATGGAAGAAGGTGTGAAATAGACTAATTTATAACTATGTTATAAAAATGCAATGCAAAACTATGGTTACAGAGATGTCATTTAAAACCGTGTCAAACAGATATTTTGCTGTTAACGGCCTTGAATATAAACTGCTTTCATGAAGGACGAAATAATAATCGGTGTAAGAAATCAATCAGTAAATAAAGGAAAGAAGAAAGAAATCATAAATCAGAATATTGTTTTAAATCTGTGGTCGGGAAACACGGGTAAATTACACTAAATGGGGTATAGATGAATTTGGGGGATGTTGAAAGCTAAAAAAACCCAAAACTAAAGTCTTGTGAAGTCATCGAACTCATTTGCTTATTAATTGTTTCGCCCCCCCCCCTACAATTTTAATAGATCAACAATAAATTCCTACTTTTATAAAATTAACTCCCATTGATAATTAAGTCACATGACTTTATCAATGACGCCATTTTGGCCAGTCCTTAAAAACGTCATTTATGATCTCGACTCCCGACTACGAGCATGCTAGCCCATTCGGTCTCCCATTCCAAAAGTATGTGCCTTTTTATTAATATTGAACGTGTGTAATTCTTTTGATAGCATGTGTGTCTTTTATTAATTCTTGACTTTGACAGCATTTATTCTTTGCCTTAAAAGCAATTAGCATGTTTGTTTGTTTTTACTTTGAAAACACAAACAGATTTCAGGTAATACCCCAAAAGTTCCCCGATCCCAGGTTTAAATAATTGGGACTGTCCTGATAATACTTATCCGCAGTACATTCGTTCGAGCATTTCTGAATTTATCTGGCGAGCAATAACTCATTAACACCTCAGGAGCAGTAGACAGCTTTATCAGACTTCAGGCCTAATTAAGCGTTGCAAGCCTCTCTTCTCAACTTGAAAGTCTGCGCACGCACAGCCTAAGCGAATGTTTCACACGTTAAAAGAAGTCGTCGCTGTGGCTCGGGATGGTTTCACATCCACAACGTTAAGTTCCGCTACAGCAAAGGGTTAATGGGTTGATTAAATTCAAACCCAATTAAACGCTGCGGCGAACGTAATCAACTTAAAGCTGGGCCCGCCCAGTGCTGCCTGAGCGAGAATTGAACACGTTCAAAGCACGAGTCAATATGTCGAAAGTGGATTTTTTTTAAAAGTTAAAATTTCGTTTATTTATTTTTTTAATTTGAATTTTTCTTTTAAACCGGTGTACTGCGGACTTCAAAGTTAAATTACACTCTCCTGGAAGTGTGGCTCATGTTCAAAGGTGCTTCAATGGCCGTTACACGACTTCGATCGTCAGCAAACGTGAACGGTTGTTGCTTCGAACGACGTGCGCCGGATGCGATCGTAACTTGTCATTGATCAACAGACAGTCGCCATTCATCGATTGAAATTAGGCAACCAATCAGGAGCGATCAAATGTGCCCATTCTCAGTCAATGCGCATTGAGCAATACTTTTGCATCTTTTCACGTCACGGTCACGGCGCGTGAAGTTGAATGACGTCAGTACAAAGAAACACGCGCGTTGTTTATTCAAGGATAAACGAAATAACGTCATGCGAAAATAAAAAGAGAAAGAAAGAGAAATAAAACATCTCCATCTCTATATCTTGTAGGCGAGATTCAAATTACAAGTTTGCAGCTGAAACCTACCGAGGTGCTGCTGTTTATGTGATTGGAACTGTCATCAGAGTCTGGTAGAGTAGTCACAACATTGATCTTAACATCACAGTTCTTAAATCTATACATATTTGTCACTGTTGTTTAAACAAAACAAAATACACTAACAAAAGGCTACGGGTTATTAAGGCTGAAATGATTTGGATTGTGCTTGATGTGGGGGAAAAACTATAATCACAGCAAAAAAAACTACCACAATTCGTGTGAGACAAAATAGAGGTTCTTAACAAGAAAACAAGGCATACGTAAGACTAATTACAAGGAGCGGATTGGTCTTCAGGTGACGGGAGTCCACTGAAATTATCTACAGCAGGTGGAAGGGAGAGGAGGAGGGAGTGCGGTCAAAGGGGATAGGGGAAGAAGGAAAAAGAGCTCTTCACGATATCCAGGATATGTGAATGCGGCTTTCCCGACCTTCTGTTGTCCTTGAGGGAATTTCGGCTGCTGTTGGAGTGTTGGCGCGGAAGGTTGTCCAGTTGGAACGATACTCGCCTGTTGATTTGTCCTCCATCTTCTTGCTGAGGCTGCTGAAGCTGTTGCTGTAAAGCAGATGACGGGGTATCACAGGGCAAACTTTCTCGCTGCACCCTGTCGTCGACACTGCCTTGTCCTGCGTCATCCACGAAGGCCGTCCCGCTGGTTGCAGGAAGTGTCGTGGCTTTGTCTGGACAGGTCCCAATGTCCAGGGCTTTTAATTCCAGATCGCATTCATGTTCTACAAACAAGTGCTTCACTTAATCAAGCGATTGAAAATAGATCTCACTGTATAAGTACTGAGGAAAAACAAATCTATCTATCTATCTATCTATCTATCTATCTATCTATCTATCTATCTATCTATCTATCTATCTATCTATCTATCTATCTATCTATCCACCCAGTTCCCCCAAATCCATCCATCCATCCATCCATCCATCTATCTATCTATCTATGATATGTAAGAAAAATCTAAAAGAACAATAACCTAAAGCTCATAACTGTTCTGTAGGTTCTGGAAATAAATACGTAACTAACACATGGGATGCTTATTAAAAAAAAAAATCAACTCCCCACCCCGGTCACTCATATTAGTGCTTTAACAATAAACACGTCTTTAAACATCAAGCAAACACTCACACATTACTCATATGTGTACTTAACCAAAGGTAAAAGGTGTTTTATATTGTGTTTAATAAGTACAAACAGATAATAGTGTTCTATAAGTAAACATGACATGTGTACTTAACCAAAAGTGTTTTATATTGAGTTTAATGATAAGTACAGAGAATAGTGTTGTATAAGTAAACATGACAGGCAGATTTGTGCGATTAAAATGAAATGTCACACATGTTCTTGCTTTATAATGAAAATCAAAGCTTCCGTTATGTTCTTAATTTATACACGCATATTTGTATGATTTTTGCACTCTAGAGAAATAAATGTATAAGTCAAGTCGCGGGTATAAATAGACATGCACAAGGGACAGCACAAGGGACAGCACTGATCTATCGAGAAAGGGAGGAAATGTCAATTTCTTTTATGTTGATGAATTCACTTAATTCGTGATCTAGAAATAAACACATCGTTCATAAGCATACCAAAAATTACAGTTTGAGAGTGAGAGAGAGAGAGAATGATTGTGTGTGTGTGTGTGTGTGTGTGTGTCTGTGTGCATGTGTGTCTGTGTGTGTGTGTGTGTGTACGAAGTTAAAACTGCATAAAATCAGATGAAATCAAATTACTTTTATTTGATCTTTAGCGAAAGATTTCAAACAATTCACTGAAGTAAATAAAGAAAGGAGAAACGATTGATATATTTTGTACAAATTAAAAAATATACTCACTGATAAACATTATTAACAATGCAAGACCCTATGAACAAAATAACTAAAACAATCTTTAAATAATCTTTTTTAAAAAAAAAGAAATAATGATAAATATATTAATACTATTAATAAACCCGCAACAAACCTGAATCGCGAATGGGACGCAACTGCGTTCGTTCATCTGCTTCTTCCGTTTCCTCTCGTCGTGTCCGGTTCCTAGCAACATCAACAAGAGGTCAAGGGTTACATGTGATTTTAACACTAGTCGGAGTCTTGTCACAACACGCAGGCACAAGAGATTTTAATAACGCTGGTTTTACAAATAGAATAGTAAAAATGCGTGCACAGAAATGAACGATATTTTCGCATGGATTTTAGAATAAGATATTTTTAGCAACGTTATTAATAGACCTGTGTTTGTAGGGGTGGCTGGGGGGAACCACTTGGCGAAATAAGAAGGGAAATGATTCAAAAGTGCATACTCTTGTAATGATATTTGAAGTCATTACAGACTAGAAACTGCTAATATCTGATGGACAGTTAGCACAGGCAGACGAGTTGTGCAATACGTGACGAGTGTAATGAGAGCCGGGGATGGTAAAAGTATCCTTGCCTGAAGAGCTCTCTGAACAACGCAGAAATGAGTACGTTTTTAAAAACAGCTGTCGAAGTTCCGCTTATTAACGATTATTCTGACCCAGCTATAGATACTTTTCAACTATACAAAATGTAACGATCTCGGGTCTTTTTGAGAAGCCAGCAAGGACGTTTAGTCGTGTACCTCTTGCCTGCGTTCAATTCACGTAGCGAAACAGAACGATGCCTTCGCAATTCCGTGTTTAGTTGGAACACGTCATTGATTGATTTCCGCCGAAATTAATGCAGTCTTAATATACTGGTAATTGTGAGGCGCTAGTCTCGCTAGTAGAGTGAGTATCTTGGGTTCGAGCCCAGTCTAGGTCGCAGTGATTTTCTTCGTTCACACTCCCCAGCTCCTGGATGTTGAACTTAGCGGCTGTGATTTAAGCGCTTAACACTCTTCACGGAATAAGCGCATATAAACACATTATTATTATTATTATTATTATTATGCTTCTTTCTGTTGTTGTTGCTGTTTCGCTGTGACTTAAATTACGTGATTTGATAGCGACGATTTTCATCTATTCTTCCTGATCCAAATGTTATGAAAGGGAAGCAACTTCTATTAAATGTGTGAATAATCAACTGACCCTATTTCAAGTAATTTGCATTTACATACGCTTTGAGTTATAATGCGTTAGACAATCGATATATTGCACCACAGCTGACTGAATTCACGAGTATGAGTCCTTGGAGCTAATTTGGAATCTATCGACCAGTAAACTGGGTCCGATTAATTTGATCAGAGAAGATTCCACACACATTATTTAAATAGAAGTTAACATGCCTTCTCCATTAGATATAAGCGGTGACATCATTGACATCAACAAGCATCAAACTTGACAGACATTTTATTTTTTGAGCTGGTTAAAGTTTGCAAAAGAGTGAGGGTAACCCTTTATTCCTTATGACACAGAGTAACTGGTCAAAGTTTGCAAAAGAGTGAGGGTAACCCTTTATTCCTTATGACACAGAGTAACTGGTCAAAGTTTGCAAAAGACTGAGAGTAACACCATGTTCGTCACGACACAGAGGAAATCGTAGTGATTGACTCCACTGCATGCCAAACCGACATAATGAATGTCATTTCATGACAGACTGTCCGTGATCATTTCACGTCATCAATTTAAAGCTTAAGAAATGAAAACAGTTCACGTGCAGTTTTAGTACTGTCCATCCCAGGGGCAGTTAATTCAGCATGATTAAATTCTAAAAAATTAAGCGTAGGAGACGGATTCATTCTGTAGGGCTGGAAGGAGATTACAACTTCCTAAACAGCGCCGTAATCAGCGCCATGTTGACAATATTTCCGGTTAATTATTTCGGAATCATTAAATTTTCTTGAATGGTTTAATATATACACCGATCCAGTGCACCCAAAATATACACCGACCCACTGCACAAACAATATACACTGACCCACTGCACAAACAATATGTAACAATCTACTGCACAAACAATATGTAACAATCTACTGCACAAACAATATGTAACAATCTACTGCACAAACAATATGTAACAATCTACTGCACAAACAATATGTAACAATCTACTGCACAAACAATATGTAACATTCTACTGCACAAACAATATGTAACAATCTACTGCACAAACAATATGTAACAATCTACTGCACAAACAATATGTAACAATCTACTGCACAAACAATATACTCTAACTCACGCACTAACAATGTACACCGACCCACGCACAAAATATCACTCCAGCCCCACAAGTACATATGTCTACAGTTACTGTGGCAACAGGAGAAAAGTAAACCAGATTCATCACAGTCGGTAAGCCGGTCCTGATTTGGGGCGGTTGGCTCCTGTAAATCAAATTATGCACTACGCAAGCACTCAAAACAGTTTTAAACACTTGCAGTTTACATTTAGTGACGGATCTACAACCACCAAATAATAACAATAAACAATTGTCAATTATTTTCAAATGGAGCGCTTTGGTACAATTAAAGTATCCCCGCCACTAAACACACTCTGAACTTGCAACAGATAATATAGAACACCAGTATAAATTCTCACAGGTAAAAAGAGTAGCCTGTTTCCAGAATAACTATATATTCAAAAGGAGTTTTGCATTAAAAAAAATTCCTGTTTAGTGATTAGTGACTTATTTCCACATCATGAGACACTCAACAAACTCAACATTTACAAATAGTGCTTTATTTAGATGGGTAATTAGGGTGTCACACTTCCAAATAGCACACACTCAACAAGGGCTTCACACTTACGAACAGTGTCTTATTTAGATGAGTAATTAGAGTGGCCCAATCCAATATTGATCTCACACTCAACAAGGGCTTCACACTTACGAACCATGTCTTATTTGATGAGTAATTAGAGTGGCCCAATCCAATATTGATCTCACTCTCAACAAGGGATCATATATGCAGTAGGTTAAAGCTAACGGCCGTAATATCAGTAATTAATACTTCGTTATCATATAACAAATGCACTCAAGGGCTCTTGATGACAGTAAGTAACAAATCACTTAAATAAATAATTTCATTTCAGTTCTCTGATAAGAACTATACTGTGATTTGTATTGACACTATTGTTGAATTTTATTTTTGGTATAAGATGGTGTAGAACAGAAATTATGTGAACGTGGTTTTGTGGAATTATTGATGTCCAGTAATCTTTTTCATTGTATTTGTTATATGTATATTTGATTGTTGATTTAATAAATTTATTGTTAAATTTATTGACCTTCTTACATATATTGATAATCGTATGTTGGAGAAGAAAGTGGGTGGATGGGGGCTCGCTAAATATAGATTAAAGACAGATTTATCTTCTCCTTTAGTAAGAAGTTTTCCACCTATGGAATATTGTGTGACGATAAATGTCTTAAAGTTGCGTAAGAGATAAAACGTTTACAGTGCCTGCATATCCGCCAAGTAAGAGAGACGAGTGGTGTCTGCTGGAGAATTATTAATATCTCAATTAAGATTCTCGCCACTTGAAATTAGTTATGAATGATTACTTACTTACTTAATAATAATCATAATCATTAACTAACTGGCGTCGGTATCACATCTTGCCTGACTCAATACTATCTCTAAAAAAAAAAATCAAGACGCTATTCAACTCAGGTAAGGACTGAAATTTTAGTGTCCAGGAGCACAACTACATCGGTTTTCTTTAGCAAACACAAACAAAGTGGACGCTGCTAGGGTTCGAATTCCTCTACCATCATCAGTGCTCGTGATGTCGGGATTTGCGATTAAATTGCACGTTAAATGACATAAAACCTTTGTTCACTTTCCATGCTCCGGTTTCTCAGACAGATGTCTGATAGCGGTTCGCTTATTCTAATTTGGTTCCGGTTCTTTTAGGCTTGGCTGAGTGCTAGGTTCATTGACGCCTACTGGTCAATCAGGCATAACTTCCACGTTCATTAACTGCCATTCTCTGATTTGTAACCATTAGATTAATCCTTTTACTGTTAGTTGCTAGTGGGTTTTTTCTTGTTCACTGTGCCCGCAATACAACTCTCGCTAAGGATGCGGTTAATGCTTTCTTTCACACCCCCTTTCACTTCAGTCCAATTTAATAAAAAAGAATCATATCCTCAACTTTTATGCATCATAAAAGGTAAAAACATAAATTCATACTGAATAAAATGGGTTTGGAAATTTTGGATTTAATCATCTAAGGCTCACGTCTTACACACCAGTCCTCTGCATACGTGATTTTTTTCTTCTCCACGAAGATTTAGATTACAACATTACAACATTTCATCTGCACTGGAAAATATTAAGTCTTCCCCCTAAAAAAAATTTAGTCATCAACATAAGAGATTTAATCTTGAAAAAATTATGCCTTCAGCATCAAAGGCTTAGTTTACAAATAAAACTGGTCGAATCAGCAATGTTACAGATTAAATCTGGAACTTGGTCAGAAATAAGTGTACAATGTTCACGACCAAGCCAGCACCTTAAATGTTGACGTCTATTGCATAATAAAACTAGTAAGATGGGCACTTCATAAAGAATTAAACGGTTTTTAAGAAGGGTATCGCATAAAAGACTAGTTATTTATTAAGGTATTTCATCACAAAACTAGTCACGTTTAAGAAGGGCATTGCATAAAGAACTAGTCAGTTCTTCAACAGAGTATTGCATAATGTACAAGTCCGATTTTAGAGAAAGTTATTGCACAATAAAACTAGTCAGTCTTTAAGAAGCATATTGCATATAGAACTAGTTAGTTTTTAAGAAGTTATTTCATAACAAAACTAGTAATTTTAAAAAGGATATTGCATAAAGAACTAGTCAGTCTTACAGAAGGATATTGCACAAAGAACTAGTCAATTATTAAGAAGGGTAATACATCACAAAACCTGTCATTTTAAATAAGGGATTTGCCTATGGAATAGTTAATTGTTAAGGGTAATATAAAGGATTAGTCAGTTGCTAAGAAGGGTATTGCATAAAGAACTAATTAATTATTAAGGGTAACAAAAAGAACTAGTCAGTTGCTAGGAAGGGTACCTTATGTCGAGTGGCTTGTGTGGACTGAGCGGTATACCGTCGAGCGATGCCGTGCTGGGCTCAGAGAAGACATCAGAATTGATGGTCTCGTAACGCTGCAACACTCGGACTGGATGACCTGGCTCTCGGTTTACGCCATGCAAGGATCTCAACAAAGAAAACACAGTGTGCCTAATGTATGTTCACAATGACACACATATTACTTCAAAGGAAAACGAACTTCTCTTAATGAAAACTTTAAAAAAAATAATTTTAGATTTTGCTATATATTATTAGTAAGCGTGTTAAAACTTCATTGAGCTCTCTCACACTCTCTCACACACTCTCTCTGTGTGTATAATAACAAGCGCACTTCGAAGATAACACCCACAGTGAGGATAGAAGCTAGAATGCACCGTCACGTTAATGACGTGGAATATTTTATCAATGCCAGCAGAGGTAGAAGCTAGTGTCTCTAGAGTATCATCAACACAGATTTTAAAATACATGACTATCTTAAAAAAATCAACCAAAAATCAACAACAATGCATTTTAATATATGCACATAATATTGTGACTAACACTACTCTCTAAAACTGTATCTTGGATCTTAATCTCTGCAAAAGTCATAAATAGAGAACTGCTATTCAGGAACATGTACTCTCCAAGATTTATTACTACTCAGTATCATTACTTCCCTTTGGTGGACTTTTCTAGACGGACATCTTTTTAAACAGGTCTCTTTGTCTGTGTGTGTGTGTGTGTGTGTGTGTGTGTGTGTGTGTGTGTGTGTGTGTGTGTGTGTGTGTGTGTGTGTGTGTGTTAGAACATGCTGTTGTTGTTGGCTTTGTATGTTTGAGTGAATCAGTACTGACATTATTTCTTTTGGAGTTGATCTGACGTTCACTACATGAATTCTCTTTTAAACTTGGAATTAGTTACAAAATGTAATCATTTCAGTTGTTATAAAACTCGTGACGTTGACATGTAGCGTAAATCGTGGAAATAAAGTAATTTTTTTGTTTGTTTTTTTGTTGAGGTGTTCGGATAGTAATGACCTTGGCCTTTCTTGGACTGTCAACATAGCGACACATTTTTGCCCTGTTGTTTGAATCCTCAGTACTGACATTCGCATGGGAAGACAACAGTTCTTGCTTGCACGCTTTTCTTTTTTCGTCTTCTTCTGATTTTTTTGAATGAATGCGTAGAAATTCTAGTCTGTTCTTACATCGATTAAACCAAAAGTTTCCAAATTTTCTGACTGATATTATGAGTAGACCCACGCTTGGTTAAGAGTACTGACAAATGGTACATAAGGTTATTCACACTCGTCTAAAGTGGTCTTCAAAGCGATTTGGTGGGTGTCCTCGGATAATGTTAACTTAGAAATCGATCTGGTTACACAGCCTCAGTATCTCAAACTTTCACTACAGACACACATAAAGAGTGACAGAATTCGAACGAAAATTGCTTTTCTATGCTTTTGGGGTTTGAAATATTTTTTTTGAGGATGGAAGATTTAGTTTGCTTGATTTGTTTTAAATTCGTGGAAATTAAAATGAAATCGCATATAGCTAAGCGACGAAGCAGAAATAGATCTTGATTATAGAATATATTTATATTAAAACAAAAGCTAGTGAACATTAGGCATTAACAAAAGCGTGGAAAATTTTAAAAATCAAAATTATATAATAGCATACTGATATTACTACTACAAACAATAGCAGTAGTGTCTTAAAGAGATAACACACACACACACACACACACATACACACAAACTTGCACAGACGCACATACACACACATATATACAAATACGCACACGCACACACATATATATACACACAAACGCATATATATATACATATATACAAACACATGCACACACATATATATATACACACAACTTGCACGCACACACACACACACATACACATACACACACACACACACATATATATATATATACACACAACTTGCACACACACACATATATACACACAGCTTGCACACACACACACACACACACACATATATATATATACAAACACTTAACTTACACATACACACAAGAAAACCTTAACATCTTGAAAGTTGGATCATAATATGAAACTTGCCCTTTCACAATATTCAAAGAAGAATGGCAGTGTCGTTTTAATAAAAGACATGAAACCTGCATGACACTTGCTGTAACACAAAAGAAAAGTCTTACATGACATCTAAAAATTCGACGAAGAAGGGCACATATAACTTGGCATTTGTTGTGTCACAGGATGAAGTTGATTAGTTCTGGTTCACAACTTTTAAAAATTATTTTTATATTTTATATAACTTGGCATTTGTAGTGTCACAGGATGAAGTTGTTTAGTTCTGGTTCAAAACTTTTTAAAATTATTTTTATATTTTATTATTTCCGATCGTCATACGAGGATCGTTGACTGCAGAAAATTTTCTCCAAGCAGTGAATTTGAAAGAGGTTTTGAACGAGCATTGAATTGTCTTTCAGTGGAAATTGTTTTTTGAAATATTATTAACAACTAATTATTGAATTTTTAAATATTTGATAAAACATATTCAATATAATAGCAGCAATAGCATGAAGCTGTACTTCAAATACTTTAAAATACAGGACATGTCAGTCAAGTGGACACGTCACTCCAGAGGACATGTCACTCAATAGGATACGTCACTCCAGAGGACACGTCACTCCAGATAGGAAGTAACTTACCTCCTGTCACTCTTTGTGCTTCTCAAGCAGTATTTACAAACGATGATGACGCAGACGACAATGACGAGACCTCCAAGTACACCGCCAAGTAGGATGTAGAATGTGGTGTAGGTAGGCAGTCCGCCACCCTCGTAACTCTGTCAGAAATATGTAACAAATGAACGTCCACTTTATAACTATGTCAGAAATATGTAACACATTAGCGCACGCCATATAACTCTGTCATAAATATTTAGCACAATTAGCGCGCGCCTTATAGCTCTGTCAGTCATGTAATACGTTGGCACAAACCGTATAACTTTGTCAGAAATATGTTAACACATGAGCGCGCACTTTATAACTACTCATAAATATTTCATACAAAGGCACGCACATCATAACTTTGTTAGAAATATTTCACACACTAGCGCGCGCCTTATAACTATTGTCATTATGTTTCCACGTCACCACACCATAGAAGATCCAGCTGCACTGCACATCAAAATCTCATTTCACTAGACTGAGCTCTGCCTGGCACCACAAACAACTAAGAGAGATCTAGACATAGCGCCATATCTATCTATCTACCTATCTATCTATCTATCTATCTATCTATCTATCTATCTATCTATCTATCTATCTATCTATCTATCTATCTATCTATCTATCTATCTATCTATCTATCTATCCATCCATCCATCCATCCATCCATCCATCCATCCATCCATCCATCCATCCATCCATCCATCCATCCATCCATCCATCCATCCATCCATCCATCCATCCATCTATCCATCCATCCATCCATCTATCTATCTATCTATCTATCTATCTATCTATCTATCTATCTATCTATCTATCTGTATGTCTGTATGTCTGTCTGTCTGATCTACGGACTTGAAGAACTCGAAAACAAAGGGCTTATAACAGCGCTGAACATAACTCTCATCAAACATTCTTTTTAAAAGAAAACAACAAAAAGTTCTCTTACCGTACACAACTGTATGAGAAATCCGACAATAATAGCCTTTATAAAATTTTATTTACAATCGACTTCTATTAGCGCCCAATAAAAGTCTCTGGAAGCGTCTCTCTAACAATGCCCTATAAAATCTTTTCAGAGAATATTCTATGTTAACGACCTACATAATTCATTAATAAAGACTTCTATATTAGCGTAGTTTATCGACCTGATAACTTTAACACACCTAAGCTCCATATTTTGCATAAAACTCACAATAACTAACTTTTACAAATATTATTAAACAAAACCCTAGCAGAAACATGATACCAAAGCATAAAACAGAAAGAACATTGTCGATATACATTACCTGCAATGTTAGGGACTCTACACATTGCGTCACAATTAACTCCGCTCCAAAAAAAAAAAAAGATGCTTATAACGTTTACACAAAAGAGATTTTGCTCAGGGAGATAACTCTCATTCGGGAATGTGTATAGCGGGTTTCGTATCGTTCCCAAGTTTTAAAAAGAATTTCTGATTACGTTCAACCTGTGACAAATATTTTCAGGGCAGAAAGTTTTAATCTGCAAATATTAATTAAACCATATTTTTCATTCATTAATTTCTTATACCTGATTTAAATGTGTCAGTTTCAGTAAATGTGTCAGTAAATGCCCTGGTTACATGTTTCTGGCACCTAGAGTAAGTTGTACATGTTATAGTTAGAATGCTTCATGTCTCAGTATGTTATAATGAGTACAGGGCGCAATGGATTAGCCAGGTTACACTAACTGAGCAGGATTAGTAAATTACAACTGACAGGATGAGTGACCCCCAGATTAGATTAGGCAGGTTTTAGTTAAGGATATGGGCGTGGTTTGTTTAACAATTAGCAGAGTTTGTAGAACCACAAGCTGACCAGAAATGAGCATCTGAGTACTAACTTTGTCCAATCATATCATTTTAGAGTGGAAGGTAGAATTTGGTATTAGGGACAGAACCTTACACAAACGTTATTCTCCTCCGAAACAGCTCTAGAAACACATGGCTATAATCACATTTTGGAATGTGTGAGATGGTTACAGTGTTGCAAGAACAAAACTTTCTTATAGTTGCTAGGGAGCTTTAAATCTGGTGTTGTTAAATTTCATGTTAAGTTGTTGTTTGAATAGAAGACAACCATTATAGAGCAATACTTTTATATTTTCATAAACCCAGAGAAATAATGTTTACAATTGTTGGAAGATATGTGTACGTATAAATACTGAAGTTCTGAGGAAGTACAATAGATGTTTAAATTTTACTTGATACATTGTAACAGTTTCTATGATGTCAGTTCACATCAATAGCTCAGCCAACAGACTTGGAAAGAGATTTAATTTTTTGTAACGAAACTTTTAGGCTGATGAATTAACTTTTTTTTATGAGATAGAAAGACAGTCATTGAATAGATTTTATGGAAGGAGGGAATTAATATTTTGTCAATGAGACATATGGCAAGTCTGTTTCTTCGTCCTTTAATCTTTGACCTCCGACCTTTTTCTTTCTGTTTCCTTCTGCTTCATTGTTCTGCTCCTGAGGTCCTGCGGCACGGACTTACGAAACTCAGTGAAGTGTAACCGCCCAGAACTATTGAGCATTGGTTAACCAGTGACAAGAAAATAGCTGCCACAGTCATGTATTTTTTAAAACTAAATTTCTATCTTTTCCTATCTGCTTTATGGTGTAAATTGTCCTATGTGATTGATCATTACATACATCTACATTCGTAAAACTAATAGCAGTTTAACTTAAAGACCAAGTGAAATGGAAATGGAATCTAGGTCAGCCACACATAAGTATAAATCCATATGTTATGAGCTATACCCGTTCTGAGAGTCATCTGGCAAAATTTAAACTTTCAGAGATTTGTAATAAATACATTAATTTTGGTATTCAAAGTCAATATTTTAGGAAGAAATCAGAGCTCTTGTTCATTTGCGAGACCGACTTCTCACTTTAGCAACATGACATGTGACGTCACGAGTGGGAACAACAATCAGCATGGGCTGTCCGACATGTTGTCTTGAGTTAAACGCATGGTTTGAAAGATTAAAACAAAGTTAAACATTGCAGTGCATATGGCTGCACAAACAGCGGACAAACCAAAAATATTCATTTTTTTCACATTTCCCAAAGATCACAAATTACGAAAAAAGTTAATTACAAAGATGAAAAGAGAAAACTTTCATCTGACAGCACCCACGGTAGTGATGTAGCGAGAAGTGCTGAAATGCAAAGCAGACTAGTCTTTTCGGGATAGCAATGCCTGGTGTTGAGGTGCCCAAAGTTAGACTTAACCAGTTTAAAATGTCTTACACTTAACACAGTTATAGTTCTATCATTTGATTTGTTATTTTACATACATACCAGAGAAAATTACCTCGGAGGCCATTTGACCCCATTCACATCGTCACTTCCGCTTACTTTTACCCCAAAGGGCTTGGTGTTTGTGTGTCTTAGTAACAGGGCAAATCTTGTTCACGAATTATGTTTGACCTGTATTCCATTTCACGTGATCTTTAAATTATGTGAAAGAAGATATTAATGACAGAGAATTAAGTTGATTAAGAGAAATAGCGACTTTTATCTCATTTGAACTGAGAGCAGCTAGTTGCTGGATTTGTAAAAATATAAGGTGATGAAATGTCTTAATGAAAAGTCATAATTGAATTCTGAAAGGACTATGGAATTATGATCTTGAAATTCTGATTAGATTTAGAATACTCAGTACTGTTTAGAACTTGCAGATTTTTCTTCATCCTTTGTATATGATTATGTTTACTATTTTTCTGCTAGATTTTTCTGCACAATTGATTCAATTTTTTGCTACAGTGTCTTGTAAGAATTCATTTTTTTCATTATTAAATTCTTGTTGATTTTTTTCTCACATTTCGCACATCGTTGCATTTAATTTTGGGAAGAAATCTCGGGCTTGCAAGTGGGGTATAAATGTCTAATATAAGAATGACCAACTAGTGAGACTGAATGCAAAAAGTCTGGCATTGCCGAAAGAGGTATTAAATCGGCCAGCATTTATTCTGGATCATAAGTATCTAGGTTAAATGGCTGGGTGCGAAATTGTTGATAGGCCACAATTCGTTGGACTTGCATTTCCTTACCCATTTGGACCCCAGTTCGCAAGAAGATGAATTTATATTAAATGGCTATTAGTCACTTTTTTAAAAAAGAGTCATCTTCACATTAATAAAACTGCCACACAACCACTTGCTGTTTTGCGAAACATTAGCATAAATAATCTTTATATGATTTTCCTTTTCTTTTTTTTCTTTGCTTCTAACGGGTTTTCTTTTAGTTTTGATGTGAAGAATTAGAGCCGTTCAGTTCACAAAGAAATAAAAAAGGAAACATCCCCCTCTCAAAGGAAATGGTCATGCTTTTTTCAATCAGCAAATGGCAAGATGTCTGTGACATTTACTTAAATACTAATGTTGGAAACGCGGTTGCAAGAGTTCATTACAACACCACTGGAATGAAATTTTATCAATATCTAGACGTTGGAGAAGCGAAGAAAATGAGGAATTTTAAAATAAAGAAGATATTTGGGGACTTAAATTACTTTTCGATAAAATGTCTCTGAATAATAAATACACCAACAGTCCTTTATTGGTCCTTTGTAATTGCTGAATCTGAATAAATACACCAACAGTCCGTTATTGGTCCTTTGTAATTGCTGTATCTGCCTATTGCGACGAAAGGCGTTCCGCTTCTTTCATTACAAGATATATTCCACACCAACCCTTTGTCGTAAATGAAACTGACGAGACCGCACGAAACACTTTAACACTGGCCCCCCACTCACTATGTACTTACTTGGTGCGTTTACACTCACTATGTACTTACTTGGTGCGTTTACACTCACTATGTACTTACTTGGTGCGTTTACACTCAATCATGCTATACGTTCCTGTATCAGTAGAACTATAAATACAAGGTGACCGTTTTCAAGGTCACTGGGAAGATTATATAGATCAGTGACCAGTGCCTTCATCTCAGCACTACTGGGAGTTCACTAGGTGTACACGCACGAACGCACGCACGCACGCACATACACACATATCACCAGTACTATTTTTCACTTTTGCACTTTCTTTCTTTCTTTTTTTTCACTTTCTTTCTTTTGCACTTTAGCGTTTCCTTTCTTTTGCACTTTCTTTCTTTCCAGCCTGTCGTCTGTCTATCTGTTTGTCTCTACTATCAATAAAGATGAAATTTGTGAATGCACGTCAGCAAAAATTGATTTGTTTATTCTTTTCTTTTTTAAAAACATTCTACAGTGTGGAAGATTCAAAAACTTTAGAGCACTTAAAGAGCCAGGCCCAATATCGAATGCATCAATTCATTAGAAAATAGCTAAGTAAAACACACACACACACACACACACACACACACACACACACACACACACACACACACACAAAAAGACACACACACATATTTTGAACTGAAAAATCCCCGGAGAATCAGAAACCACTGTTATTCATAAAAGAAAATGTTATAAATAATTACAGCTACAAAATAACTCAATTTGGATAAGTTATTTATTTTCTTTATCTTTCACAGCAAAGTTGTGAAGCTAAAAGATATGATGGGCAATATCAAAAGTCGTCATCTTCATTATCATCATCAGTATCATCATCTTGAAGTTGATGCTTCTATTGCTATTGTCACTGATGTCAACAGAGCAGTCCTTTTCTTTATTGTTCTTGCTTAGGTCTATGTTATTTGAATCAGCGTGTTCTATCCACAAATATATATATATATCAAATCTTTCGGTAAGCACATCTTTTGCTTTGTTGGTTTTATTTCATTTAAAGTTGTACTTTAGCAGAAAGTGAGATAAAGATTTCCCTGGCTGAAAAGTATCTTGCCATTGATTTTCTCACTTATTTAAAGCTCAACCATTCTTTAAATTTAAAGCATTTGACCCGTGACCTGCGGAGAGCGGATCTAAATAGATTTGAAGTGAGGGTACCGTTTAATCCACAGGACTGAAAATATTCTTTATAAATTTGAACAATCATAAAAAGAAAGAAATATAGAATTTTAACATTAATAGTGATTTTTTTCCTGCAGATTTAAGATAATTTATACTGAACTCGCTAAGAAGTCACGTGGTTCCAAAACGCTGTCCACCTAAACGGATATCTTATTGCACATCCATCTGCACTCCCAAATGTTCATCGATTCCTCTCCCCACCCAAATATTCAGCGACCTATCTAACAATTCATTCATCACTTCATCCCTCCATTCATCTGTTCATCAAGATGCATGTGTCTAGCTATCTCCGACCCATCTCCTCTTGTAAATGTTATTCCTCTATCATTCATCCATCCAATCGTCATTCCTCTGTCAATTCATCTAATGTCATTCCTCTGTCAATTCGTCCTAATGTCATTCCTCTGTCAATTCGTCCAATGTTATTCCTCTGTCAATTCGTCCTCGTATCATTTCTCTAGCTTTCATCCAAATGTCATTGTTTGTCAATTCATCTAATGTCATTCGTCTGTCATAAATGAATACATACAAATATACATGTATGCACAGACACTTACGTACTTATGTATAAGCATCGCAGTTATACAAGTTTAGTCGCGGTCTCTTTAAATATTTACCGTTCAATTACAGTTACACAAGTTTGATTGCTAGTATACAAAGATATTCAGTCATAAAGTACTAGTATGCAAACATACTCACAGTCATAATAGAATATTGACTGAATATCTGCTCAGTTATATACATCTACAATTATCTGAAAGGATATATGCATGAATGCTTACGTAAGCACATACAACATGAAACATTTAATAATTCATGAAAATATTAATATATATATGTGTGTGTGTGTGTGTGTGTGTGTGTGTGTGTGTGTGTGTGTGTGTGTGTGTGTGTGTGTGTGCGTGCGTGTGTGTGTGTGTGTGTGAGTTTTGATAAGTAAGCACGTTTTTTTATCCCACAAACATAACCATATATATATATATATATCAAGTTTCGTAGCTTTAATTAAATCAAGATAAATAAGTGAGCTAAACTAAGTAAGTAAATAGATTAGAAAGTGAGCTAAGTTAGCATATGTGTTACTAAGTAAGTTTGTTAAGTAAGTAAATAAATTAGTAAATGAGCTTAAATAAGTAAATAGGTTAGTAAGTAAGTAAGCTAAATTAGTAAACAGATTAGTAAGTAAATATGTTAGTGAGCTATATCAGAAAATAGTCTAGTAAGTGAGTGAGTTAAATCAGTAAATGGGTTAGTAAATAAGTGAGTAAAGTCAGTAGGCCTAAATATGCTAGTAAGTGAGTTGAGGAAGAAAATAGATAAGTAAGAAAACCTGCTTACAGTTGGACGAGCGGTGGGCGTGGAAGAATGCATGACGTCATCATGAAGACCAATTTTCTCTGAAATGGAAAGAAAAGAAAGATAAAGATGAGTTCTATAGTCGAGACATGCTGAAACGTTGGGATTTTCAAACATGTTCCACGTAATCCAATTATTTTGGGTAATTTGTATTTTAATGCCATCAACAAACATTTATTCGCGACCCTTCCCTCCCCCCCCCCATTCCCCACTTCACTCTTTCCTCTTTTCTTTCTTCCACTCAGCACTACACTAAATCAATAAAGATTTTTTTTTTAAAAGTCGTCTCGTTCAGACACACTTAATCGTTCGCATATTGAAACTTTGGGCATAAGGTGACGTTCGCATATTGAAACTTTGGGCATAAGGTGACGTTCGAATTAGTTCAAGTCTACGATTGTCCCTCCTCTTCCGAACAATTCAGTCTATTATTCCTGGTATTTCATTTCAAAATTGAAATAATCCCAAGAAAATAGACAAGTTAAAGAAAGGCGAAGGAACAATGCAAGGATTTATTTTATTATTAGATCACCTTGACACCTCATTCGAAGTGCACACTTCCAGTGGATTGGATATTCCATTAAAGTTTGAAATGTATGACGTCACAGACTGGTTCCAACGGGTTATCTAAATGCATATACAGACGTACGGGAATTGAAATCTCTCAAGCCTTTAGCATAACAGTGTACAGCGATGTCTAGTAAATGCAACCAGTCTATATCATGAACTCTGTTATCTTACGCTGCACTTAACACCTTCACACATCACACACTGTATATAAAACTAAACTTAAAATCTTTTTTTTAAAAAACTACCTGATATTAAGCTACTTACAACATTAAAAATACATAACTAGTTAATGTAACTAGAACCACTTGCAACTTCATAAAACAGTTACCTCATCTATAGCTATAATTGCAGCCTAATAAAACATATATCTTATTTAAAGATATACCTAAATCTTATCTAAAGCTAATAACAATCTTATTAAAGCTATTCTTAAACCTCACAAAGCAATTATATTACCTTATCTAAAGCTAAATTTACATTAAAAGATAACCGTATCTAAAGATATGTTTGTAACCTCATAAAAGAACTAAACTACATTATCCACAGCTAAGTGAATTTTACCTTTTATAACAACTATTTTAAAGTATATACTTAACATCTTCACGAAATAAATATCTCAAGCTATGTATACAACCTTATTATGTAAAGTTCTATCTACAATCTTATAAACAATTTCCTTATCTAAAGCTCGTCTTACAATCCCATAAATCAATGTCCTTACCTAAAGCTCGTCTTACAATCCCATAAAACAATGTCTTTACCTAAAGCTTGTCTTACAATCCCATAAAATAATTTCCTTATCTATAGCTCGTCTTACAATCCCACAAAACAATGTCCTTACCTAAAGCTTGTCTTACAATCCTATCAAACAATTTCCTTATCTAAAGGTCGTCTTAAAATCCCATAATACATTTTAAAAAAAAAATTTAAAGCTACACTTACATTCTCATTCCTCCACTTTCTTTATTTATTAAACGGTACTTACAGCCAATTAAGTAAATTACCTTATATAAATCTATACATACTGCCTCATAAAACACGCGCCTTAAACTAGATGATACCTACGCAGATTACTGATAAGAAAAGCTACACTAATGAATACTGTATGTTAGACATAGTCTTAATTAAACATTAAACAGTAATATCGATAAATGTCGGAAAAGTCAAGGTCGTGCGAGCATGCAATTCGGCTGAATTAATGCCATAATGTTTCAAATAATGTTAATTATGATTCTTGATGAATGATGTGTTGAGAGCATTGCGTAGTTTATGTCTAGAGGGCGCTAGTTGCTGGTGAATAAAGTTCGAAAAGAACGGGATACTGATTTCGTGTGTTCCACGTGCGAACTGCTTTCGGCAAATAAATCAGAAAGCAAGAATGAAAGCACAATGTCGGTGCAGGAAGGTAGGAACTCAGAAAGAAGATAATACTTCGCCCAAGAGTGACATTACGCGAGATTTGATGCATTTTGTAGAGCCTCAGTGATTTCTCTTGGCGAAGTATGGTTATCAACTAACGGTCATTTGAAGGTAGGATTAAGCGTATATCAAGCTATCAGTCAGTGGAACGCAGGACTAAGGCGAATGTCTGACTAACACAGGGCAAAAAGCAGGATTAAGGCGAATGTCTGACTAACACAAGGCGAAAGGCAGGATTAAAACGAATGTCTAGCTTTAAAATGGCGAAATGCAAGATTAAAGTGAATGTCTGGATAGTACACGGCAAAAAGCAGGATTCAGACGAATGTCCGACTAATAATCTGTGGAAAACATATTAAAGTGGAACTCTTACTATCAGACGGTGGGAAGTAGGATTCAGGTGAATTTTGATTAAAGCGGATATCCAGCTAAAAGACATTGGAAGGCAAGATTAAGGCGACTCTCTGGCTCACAGTCAAGACTAAAGCGCATACCTGGCTAAAGAAAGCACGATTAAGTCCAATTATATTATCATAGAAACCAGGGTTAAAGCTTATATCCGACTATTTATTAGCCGGTAGAAGACAGAATTCAGAAATCGGCAAAATGCAAATTATGGCTAAGTTATGGCTAACAAGCCAACGAGGGTAAATGCCTAGTAAAGTGCTACAATAATATAAAAATTAAAGCTTTTTATATATATATATATGACTTATAGCAAAACGTTTGCCTTATCCCGCCTTTTAGGGACAGTTAGATTTATTTTAAACATAATTTCAGCATCATTAATATGTACGCGCGCGCGCGCGCGCACACACACACACACACACACACATGTATGTAAACAACAGTCCCTGCATATTATTACTAACACACTTCATGACACTTTAGCACCATTGTTTAAGAAACGTGGGATATGGTTGAGACAGGAAGTAGCGAAACCCTGATGCGAGTATTTCTAAGTCCGACAACTCTCCTACCAGCAATATAGATCACTGTCATCGTACGCTCCATGCTGCAATATTTTATTCAGCAATTTTTCGAATGAAAAAAATAATCAACTCATGTAAGCCACACCAATTGTCTTCTGTATACAGTACACGGACTACACGTGTGCATGCATTTTGGGGTATGGATTGGGGTGACGCGAGGAGAGCAAGTTTAGCTGAAAGAGCGCTGGCAGCTGAATAGGAATTATTATTTTAATTTTTTTTTTCAGTGTCTCGTGTACTGATTACGCTCATTACGAGTTGCTCTGACGCCATAAACTATCAAAAGGCCGGACATAAGAATCCTGCCAGCTGAATAGTTTGCATGGATAAAAAGGAAGAGAAAGCCACAAGAAAATAAATAAAACCTTAAAAAATCCGATAATGAACTTTGAAATGACACTGAACGAATTTGACCATAGACGATAAATGAGTAAACAATTTAAATTTTAAAAAAAATGTTTGCAGGGTGTTCTTACCCTCCAATTCCTTTTTGGCGTTTGAGAAATTTCTGCTATTTCAGCAATAAGTATTTTTTCTTTTAATTTCTTTCATTCTTTATTTTTTCTTTTTATTTAAAGTTACATTATGGACAGCAGAAACTTCATATGTCGAGACATGAAACTGTGGCGTCCATCTATTTCATCAGGACATTAATACTGTCATTGACGTATGTATATTATGTGTCAAGACATTCCAGTATACAGCGATGCCAGCCGAGTCTCAAAGTCTCATTGGCAAAAGCGTTATTAATTAGGTGTTGATTTTTCTTTCAACAGGAAGTAAAGAAAATTATTAAGCAAGTATATTCTAAGTTCAGTGTTAGAAAAGTATGTTTCTAATAGGCTACGCAAACAATAAAAAAAAAAGTAAGAATCCGGCACCTGATTAAGTAACTGGTTTTTATATTTGTTTATCTCTTACCTTGGAAAATGTCTACCTTCAACGGCAATTTCAACCACTCTATCATCGTGACAAATCTATTTTCTCTAAATATGAGATTTAAAAAAAATTGTTATATCATCATCCTGTCTGTATTATTATTCTGATTTTCTTGTTTTCTTGTGCAAGCGCGTGTTCGAGGTTTTGTGTTTCACCGAGACATCGGTGACCTACTTCACAGTCACTTGACCTAAGTGCCGTGTGCAATATTATTTACCCAACAAAGGGGGAAATTTTGTACCCGACACTCTTCTTGTGAGGGTATAAATTTACTACCAAATTAAGGTTACACGAAGAAATACAAGTTTGATGGGATAAAAGAAAAGCTGTCACATAAAATAAATTACAGTTTATAATTTTATAAATACTAAGATCATTGACCTCGAACTCAATTTATCCCTTCCCCCCAAATCCTGTCGTTTTCAGTTTGATTCCTCGGTCTCTCTGTTCTGATGTTTGTTGTTTGTATACTTTGTTTCCTTTTGCTAATATACTTTTTCTGGCTTAATGCTCTGGCAACTCAGGAGAGGAGTGTTGTTTACGAATTATTTTATGTTAGTGTGAGCGAGTGCAAAACCAGGTCACGACAAATTAGCCTATCGCCGTCCGCACGACGCTGAAAGTATTTATACATTCAGAAGTTTCAGCTGATTTAGTCTTGAGCCGTCAGGAACTATAACTCTATAAAAAAAAAATATTTAACCTCACGCATCACTTGAGTTACGTATCGTGCATGTTATAACTTATTGTGATATGTTTTGTTAAATTAACTTTATTTTCCAAGGATCTGCAGAAGCCAGAGATGTTTTATTTAATTTAATTTATTACAGTAGTTCGCAGGAAAGAACACTATGACATTTTAAAGGGTATGTAGAGATTTATGGCCAAGAGTGTAGGCCAGGAATCCAAGGACTATCAACAGATATGTGTCCAAGATTTATAGCAGAATTCAAATAAATATTCAAAAGATTCGTGGTCAATGTTTTAGAGCAGAAATGAAACAAACTATCAAAAGATTTTTGTTCAAGCTTGTTAAAGATGAATCCAGGGATTTGAACTGGAACAGTAGGAGCCACTTTTTTAATTCCCGATATTTAATTTTTTAATTCGCCATTTTTTAATTCCCGTCTTTGGTAGGCTGACGTAGGTAACAAACAAGTATGAAACTTTGAACACCTGAAGACAAATATCCTAGAGCTAAGGAAGCTAGTACATTTGATCGGGCCAACATTGGGAAATGACTGGCTTTTCAATGACAAGCGTTGGCGTTGGCACAGTAATGTTTGACTGACCATGGGACAGCGTTTGTCTTTGTTTGAACATTCAAGACTTCATTGAGATTCGCAGTTCAGCGCTGGCCTTTAATCTTTAAACATCAACAATTTGCATATGGAAACATATTTCTTTTAATTTTTAATTCATGTGTCACCTCACAAGTGAATACATTTCATATGCACAGACTCATGCATGCATGCACACAAACAAATTCACTACACATACACCAACACTGAGACATAAATAAAGTGTACTCTATTGACTGACATAAATATATTATTAAGCGAGTTACTAGTGTATTTGTTATTTCGTTCAATAATCATTTCATGCAACTTGATAAATTCCCACCTTTTGTAAAAAAGTCTTTATTCATACTTTAAAATAGCCACACATATAGCACTTTAAAATAGCCATACATAAAGCACTTTAAAATAGCCATACATAAAGCACTTTAAAATAGACATACATAAAGCACTTTAAAATAGCCATACATATATCACTTTACATTGTTTCTAGTGAACCTGCTCACAAAGCTATTATGCTATAAGCCTGTTTCGGAAAAATAAATACTGTTGCAGGAAACTGTAAGTTGAGTCTTGAATGTAAGAAAGAATGGAGTTAAAAATGAAGAAACTGGAAACTTAAGGTTTGTTTCCTGATGATATTTTAAAGGGAAAAAAACAGCCTTTCCTTGTTTGACCTGAATCCCCTGGTTTACTGATTATAAACTGCTACGACCATAGTAGACTCGAGAAGTACCTTCCGCAGTGTGTAAGTGTAAGGAATACACTGCACTATGTTAGTGTATGGTAGTAAGGTATTCTGACTATATGCCACAATTGTTGTTCTGCTTGAGGGAGCTAATATGGCAGAGAACCAGATGGCCTTGAGAGAATAGCATCGAATCAATGTATAACAAAGGGAGAGAATAACACGTGGGATTGACAGTTATAATGTAATCTTGTGACTTTGTTATGAAAAGCACTTAAAAAGGACTAGAGTCACGTTATGAAAAGCACTTAAAAAGGATTATTGTGGCGTTATGAAAAGCATTTAAAAAGGATTATTGTGGCGTTATGAAAAGCACTTAAAAAGGATTATTGTGGCGTTATGAAAAGCACTTGAAAAGGATTATTGTGGCGTTATGAAAAGCACTTAAAAAGGATTATTGTGGCGTTATGAAAAGCACTTAAAAAGGATTATTGTGGCGTTATGAAAAGCACTTAAAAAGGATTATTGTGGCGTTATGAAAAGCACTTAAAAAGGATTATTGTGGCGTTATGAAAAGCACTTAAAAAGGATTATTGTGGCGTTATGAAAAGCACTTAAAAAGGACTATTGTGTATCTCTAATAACTCTATTTATGGTCTCTGATAAAATCTACCCTGAGATTTGAATTGTATTTTAGGATATAAGACTGTATAGATACTACAATTATTCGAATGTGGTTTCGTGGAAATATTGATGTCAACTAATCATTTTCATTGTATTTGTTATATGTCTATTTTATTGTTGATTTAATAAATTTATTGTTAAATTTATTGACCTTCCCGTTCCGTACTGATAACCGTATGTTGGAGAAGAAAATGGGTGGATGGGGGCTTGCTAAATATAGATTAAAGACGGATTTGTCTTCTCCTTTAGTAAGACGTTTTCGATCTACGGAAATATTGTGTGTCGAGAGACAGAGACAGCCAGTAAGACAGCGAATAATTACTAGTATATGACTCAAAAGGACCTCTACAGAGGAAGATGGCGAGAGACAGAGACAGCCAGTAAGACAGCGAATAATTACTAGTATATGACTCAAAAGGACTTCTATAGAGGAAGATAGCGAGAGAGAGTGTGACAGTAAATAATTACCATATGACTCAAAAGGGCCTTTAAGTAGGAAGACAGTGATAGACAGACACGGAAAGTAAGATAACAACAATTGGTTCTTCAAGAGATTAAAGCTCACAAAATGTTTAAAGGTATTGTATTTGGTGGGGAGGGGAGTAGAGAGAAAGGATAGGTCAACTTCACTTTCTCCCATCTCGAGCTCGTCAAAGAGATTAAAGCAAAGAATAGAATATGACTTCCGTTTTCTTCTTCTTCTTAATTTCGAAGTGTACTTTTATTTGCTCCCCTACTTTCAGTGGATTTATGTTCTTCGTTCGACCCAATGCATCGCTGGTATAATAGGATAATTGAAATTGTCCTTGCTCTTACCGTTTTCTCTGCGACTCTCCCCCCGTCCATCCCATCTGCCATTTAATAGCAGTATAATTATACATACAGTCAGGTTCGTGATATTGCGCAATTACAGTAAACAGCAAAGTGCGTTGTGCACAAGGGTCGCATTCACACAATTCGAAAATTGGCTAATTTGCCATTAGCCTAGACGTCACGAAATGACGTTTGACTAAAATATGAAATCTAAAACACTTAATAGATATGCAGTATGTAAACAATTACAGAAGTTGACATTTCGATTAAATCTCTTTTAACAGGACAATGCATTTGCTAATAATAAGTATGAATTATTATATGAATATGTATGTGTATGTATGTGTGATTGAAAAGTTATGTTGCTGACAATCACTTCCCAACAAATCTGAGGCGAGAGAGTGAGAGAAAAAAAACTCACTTATTTGTGACTTTGGCTTCTGGATGTGACTGAGAGATGTAGTCAATCCCCTTCCCCTGGGACGAAAAAGTTACTTAATTTTTTTTAAAATACGGACACAGTGGTGACAGATTTAAATGTTATATTTAAAACACAGATGAAAAATAACGAATAACCTATTTCAAATCCGAAAATAGTTTTAATAACTGCATGAAGAAAGTATCACTCAATTTTTTCTGATTTAATTTAGTATGGGTGTTGAAGTGTGTGTGTGTGTGTGTGTGTGTGTGTGTGTGTGTGTGTGTGTGTGTGTGTGTGTGTGTGTGTGTGTGTGTGAGTGAGAGATAAAAAATCTCAAACACTGGACACACCCAATTTCTTAGTACAATACTTATGAATCCTTTGTGCAAACACTTGCGTTTGGCTCTCATGGCAACAAAAGTAAATTTTCATGAACTTTGGTCCTCTTGGTGTATAAATGTGAACAAAATGAGGTGAGACACTCAAGAATCACTCTTGCATAGTAGAAAAAAGATTAATGTAGAGGCATAGATAACCATTTATTTTTCATGCTTCTTTGTGAGGTAATCAGAAGCTTAAATATGTAGTTGCGAATGCCACTGAATGATGAAAGTGGCTGGAGGGGTGAGATGAGTGACATCTGACTAAAGAGATGGTTTTTGACTGGAAGCTTAAGTACATAGTTGCAAACGCAACTGAATGACAAACAGTGGCTGGAGGGGTGAGATGAGTGAATCTGGTTGGCTGACACACAAAGTTAGTATAAATAGCCAGTCAAACAATACTTGTGATTGATGTTCAAAGTCTGGTTCTAAAGGAAGACTGTGAGCCATGACGAGTTGTCAGGTTACAATACATAAGAATGAATTTAGAATCATTTATGCATTTGAATTATTGTTCATGTATTGGACTTAGAACGATTTTGTTCCTTGATGTAGATATATTGCATATTGTGGATAGATTCATTTGATATGTATATGTTAGATTAACTTTGTATTATTGAATGTGTGAGTCTTTTATAGATCAACCAGATTTATAAGAGGTGTATAGAGTGAAGTGTTTATGAGGGCTAACAATGCTTTTTCACATAGTTGAGTGACTAGGGAGAGAGAAAGAGAGTGTAGAAAATTATATAGACTGAATTTAAGCATCATGCTTGAATATTTCCAGGGAATGCCTTTTTTTCTGCTTTTTCCTTTCCTGTTACCTCATTGTTTTGGATAATTGACGTTGTTCCTCATCTTGAGAGATTTCCCTCTGATTGACATATGAGTTGTCTTTGTTAATATCTACTGGGAGACCCCAGTGTTGGTGGGAATGGAGACACATACATCATCGCTTCTAATCCCAGCATGTTCGAGAGTATGCATAACTGCATATATGAGTTGAAAAAACGAACCCTGGTGCTCCATGTTTTCTTCCTAAGACACATTATAAGGTGGCCCAATAGAACAAGTCATGTGCTCAGTCATTTATCTCCTATCTTTCTCTTTTCCAACTTTATGAAAAGAACTCTAAACCTTAAATAGAGATTGTTTCCTCGAAGTAGTCATTGTCAATACTGACAGTATAAGAGATAGACTTGAACATTTATTTAATAGTGTATACATAAGTGTTTCAAATCTTAGTTGTGTTTATTTGTAATATATTTACTTTTTATAATAAATCTTTATTTTTCTTAGTCCCTTCTTATGCATGTTAATTGATACATGTCTGGAGTAGTCAGTGGGTGGATGGGGACGTGACGAGTCAGTGATTGGATGAATTTAGTAAGTTGATGATATACATTATTCCTTAAGTAAGAATTTCCACCTGCAAATAGATAATTATGTGTCGATAGTACGTTTATTTACAGTGGTGTATAGATGTGAAATTCATATGGGAAAACAGATCCTAAATTAATAATTAACTAAGATAAGATTTTTAGTCTGATCATATGAAATTTTACTTTGGACACGCAATACTTTGAGTTGACCACAGCACGAGATTTTGATCTGAACACCGAGACTCTGACTTGAACACACGGAATTTTGATTTGACATACGAGATTTTGATCTGAACTTTGATCTGAACACACGAGGTTTTGTTTTGACATTCTAGATTTTGGATACACAAGATATTGGTTTGACATACACGAGATTTTGACCTGAACACTCGAAATTTTGGGTTGAACACACGATATTCTGGTTTGAAATACAAGATTTTGATCTGAGCACACCCAGTTTAGATTTAATACTCGAAGCCTTGGTTTGACACACACGAGATTTTTATATGAACACGGAGGTTTAGATTTGACACACGAGATTTTAATCTGGAAAACGAAGAATCGATTAACACAAAGAATTTGATTTCCTTCACACACATTTCGGTTCCTGACAACACGAAATTTTGATCTCATGAACACAAAAGACTTCAGAACCCATGAGCACACCAGACCAGTCTCATAAACATATCAGACTTTAATATTCATGAATACATTTTATATTGGTCTTTAGAACACACAAAACCTTGATGTTCTGGTAAAGAAGACTTTGTTTCCTTTTACACAGAGATTTCGATTCTATTTTTACGCGTGATTTGGCAAAGGACCTCGTAAGATGCTGGCATCTTGGGCACAAGTGCGCTTGTTGCCATGAGCACTCACATATTTAAGATACGGCACTCGATTTTTTTTAAGATACAGGCACTCGACTATTTAAGACACAGGCACTCGATTATTTAAGACACAGACAACCACATAGTTAAGATACAGCCATACACAAATTTTAGGTGTAAACGCTTGAAGATTTAAGACACAGGCGCCCGGATTTAAGGAAATACGCACAGAGTTTTGAGAGATACACAGGTACACGAGAATTTAAAGCACATCTACACCAATATTTAAGACACAGGCCACATATTTAAGACAGAGGCACAAACAAGATTTTGGATGCCAGGCAACCGAAATTAACGACGCAGACACGCGAAGGCAGAGTAGGCGACAGAGAACGCAAAAGACATCGGACACATAATTATAAGAGTGAAACGTCCTTTGCACTTTACGTAAACTGGCATTTAAACTAATTACGGCTCTGCATAAAGACATTCCTTTTGCCAAGCAGACTGTCCATTGGTAGCGTTGCCGGAGAAGGAAATGGAACAGATTACTTCCCCTCCATTAAATAAACGTCAAGTATTTTTAAATTCTAAGACCAGTTAAAAAAAAAAATTGAATCAACTCTTTCTTCACTATTTATGTCATATTAACGTTTAATTATATTTAGCAAAATGATAGTACCAAAAGCGTAGATATATTTAGCCTTTCATTTTCCTGAAAAGATGAAAGTAATAGATCTTTATTTAGACTTTCGTTTCCTGAAATAGATGAAAGTAATAGATCTATATTTAGACTTTCGTTTCCTTAAATAGAAGGAAGTAATAGACCTATATTTAGACTTTCGTTTCCTGAAACAGATGGAAGTAACAAACCTATATTTAGACTTTCGTTTCCTGAAACAGATGGAAGTAACAAACCTATATTTAGACTTTCGTTTCCTGAAATAGATGGAAGAAATAGACCTATAGTTAAATTTTTTATTTCCTTAAAGAGATGAAAGTAGTAGATATATTTAGCCTTTCATTTCCTTAAGTAGTTAAAAGTAGTGGATCTAAATTTAGCCTTACATTTCCTTAAATAGATGAAAGTGGCAGATGCATGTAGTCTTTCATTTCCTTGAACAGACGAAAGTAATTGCAGCTTTTATAAACCAATCATGTCCTTTGCAAATGCTGCGAGCAAAAATCTACTCCTCTTGGCGAACAGGGTGCTCGAATGGAAGACCCCATTTCAAATGTCAAGGGAAAGTTCAGGGAGAAAACGTGAAGAAAATAGCCCTTACATAATGCTGAGTAAATTTCCAACCATTAAAGGTCTGCGGTCACTTCACGAGCAAATATAACTTTAAATTCATTACTTTGATACCTGAGTTTATAGAGTTTACCCTTTATGTAATGATATAATGATGGGTGTGGTCGACAAACTACTATGGGCTGGAGTCAGATGGTGCGATGCAGCAGAGTGACGCCACCTTACGACTCGGTTAGTGCACACGTCAATGTAGCTCAGTGACGTCACCTCACACCTGACTCGGTTACTGCACACATCAGTGTAGCACAGAGACGTCACCTCAAACTTTATTCGGTCAGTGTACAAATCAATATAGCGTTTGTAGTGGGGGCGAAATCATGTGTTGGGTTCTAAGGGGCTCTAAGGGTTATAGGGGCTCGAAGAGTGACCCAGGCGGCTGTGTAAGGAGTTTTTGAAGTTGCTGCAGCAGAATGCGGGGTAAACCAGACAAAAATGAGTTGGTGCAACAATCAAAAATTGACAGTTCAAAACAAAAACGAAGTGCAAGATTTTACAGCTTCAACCAGAAGACAATTACGAGCAGAGGATATTCTTCTCAAATTCAGGGAATTGTGTCGTGCTTGCAATCATAACATAGTGAGATAATGGTGACGTAGTGAGAAATTATTGTCGAGTACTGCACCCAGGATTTTTCGAATTCTGAGAGTAATGCTACTGATGCTAACTGACCAGAAGAAGAGAGTACCGTGAAAGCTATGGAGCAAGCAAGAGTAGTAGTAATGAGGACCATAGCGAACTTAGAGGCTCTAAAGACTGAAAGATTTTGATTGTTTTTTCTTTTCTTTTTTTTGTGAGAGACCTGTCAATGCTTTGTATAGCAGCCCGACTCGACCGTACAGCTCGATCTTTGCTGCAGGCCCTAACGCACCGCCTTCGAACGCTCCCAATCAATTATCAACGTGCAACTGACGGAAAAGGTTCGGATCGACACACCTGACACCCACTCCATGACTGGCACATTTGACACTGTCTTCCAGAATAGCACACCTGCCAGCCCCATTGCGTATGCAAAACAGCACTGTCATTAAGACGCCTGATCGCTCGCACACACAAACACACGCACAAACCGTATTTTTTATCTTATGTGCCGTCGTAGCAAGACACGGTCACGAATCCAACCAAACAGGCAAACGCATAAACCACATTTTCTCAAGAATACTGTCACAGTAGGACGTTTTAATGAGTCCAACTGCATACTAACACAGGCACATGCATAGACAATATTTTCTCTCATCTGTTCTCGAATCCAGCCTTATCGATTACAAAATTATGCGTTCATTGCTAGACCGCCGCTAGGTAGTGAGTGTTGGATATTTCGTGAAAGATTCTCAGTACACCACGGAGAGAGGGAGGGAGAAAGAAGGATGAGAGCGAGATAGAGGATGGGCGGGGGGAGAAAGAGAAGAGAGAGAGTTTGGAGTGTTATCAACACTTTAGAGGTCAATCATTAACAACAACAAAATATTCTCGATATACATATAAAACAGTTTTCATTTGTGGTCATGCAACCGAGTGTTCTTTGAATCTGCTTTTGTTCCAGTAATATTTAAAATTTATGATCGACAACATTTTTATTATTTTAGAGAACATCCATGTCGAACTATCTATCTATCTGTCTATCTATCTATCTATCTATCTATCTATCTATCTATCTATCTATCTATCTATCTATCTATCTATCTATCTATCTATCTATCTATCTATCTATCTATCTATCTATCTATCTATCTATCTATCCAGTTATTCGTTCATTCATTAATCCATCCATACATATTCTTTCTATCTCATACCTGTTATTAAATGAATTCCCTCTATATCCCAATGCGACTCGAGTTACTGCCCTTCATGAATGTGCTACTCGTAAGTCGCTTCTTTCTCATGACGTCAAACCCACTCTCGCCAAGCTGGGTGGTTTCTCTTTGAGTGCACTCTTATTCCAAGAAAAGAACTAGCAACCAAGCCACGCAGGCCAGTAGGCGTCCCATTACAGTTATGACTTCTCAAGCAATGTTATGACCAGCATTTTGCTTGGATATCACACACCCCCTTCCTCCACCCCCCATACGCACTTCAATCTCCTACTGTTACAGTACTGAA